>VUQK01020432.1:20957-34896 GCA_015106715.1 Bujurquina vittata
CCAATTTTTCTAATTACCCCCCCCCCCCCCCCCCCGATCTGTTTCAGTGGTGGATGTTCATATTAATCAGTGAGCTCAGTGTATGTACAGTAACCCCTGTGAGCCGAAGCTCAGGCTGCAGGCTGGAACCTCAGCTTATCACAGCTTTTTTCTCAGCTGGGTCTGTATGATGAAGAGAGTGGATATGCCAAATATGGTCCTTTCAGGCACAGAAGCCCCACCCATCTCCCTTTGCAAGGAGCAATGTGGCACAACTAAGCTGCCTTAAATGGGAGGAGCTAAAAAGAGCATGAACTGAGGGCCCAGCTTAAGACAGGATTATTCTGAACCATGAATCATGCAAAGCTACTATAGCAGAGTCCAAGAATAAAAAAAAGCAGAGTTGCAAATGTCCCGTTTAAGTCATCGAATCGCAGAAACCGACAGAGAGTTTACAGTTCCTAACATCGACTAACCCCAGCAGGACTTTCACCTGTTTGGTTTACCTGAATCAACATTTTTTGATAGAAGAACTCAAACTGCACGAGAGCAGCTTGAAAGGTAACGTACTCCAGTTTCTGAAATTATGTCGGCTTAGCCTGTAGATAAATGATCCCAACCCCAACGCAGAGCACTTGGTTAGCAAACTATTAAATCCTCTGACGTGTATACTGCTGTGTGTGTGTGTGTGTATGTGTGTGTGTGTGTGTGTGTGTGTGTGTGTGTGTGAGAGAGAGAGAAAGAGACTGTTTGTCTTGGACTGAGTTTGTAATTACATCAGAACATTTGCTTGAGACTGAGACAGTCTCAGTCTCTTCTGCTTCTCCAGGTCAGGGTCACGATGGGCGGGGGCCTTTCCCAGCTGTCGTACAGGCGGGGCCACCCCACACAGGTCACCAGCCTGCTGCAGGTCAAAAACATGAGACATAGACACCATTCACACTCATATTCACACCTAAGTGAAAATGCATGTCTTTGCACTGTGGAGGAACCTGAGAGAACCCATGCAGACACTGGGAGAACACGCAAACTCCACCCACAGAGAAACCAGCCGAGCTCAGGAGCTTCTCCTGTGAGGCGACCGTGCTAACCAGCAGTCACTAACGTGCCAATGAAGACACCAGTAATGAATAAGGAGAGTTCCTAACCTGCTTCCTCATCCGCCGGCACGTCAGACAAAGTCCCAGTTCACTGATTTCTTGTCTAACAGCTGCTTTATGAACATATTAGGAGCAGACATTGTTTGCAAAGTTTATTTACAGTCAACACATTATTATAAGTACAATAAATCAGCTCATTAGAGGGTTTAATATTTAGTCTCACAGTCAATGCACAAAAGCAATCTAATGTGAAACTGTGAGACTCGTGAGTTTCGTAAGCACTCACATTCCTGCGAGCCGTCACCTCAGGTGGACTGCAGTTCCACGGATTTGGATTTCCCATTTAAGTAGCTATTTAAGTAACTCCCATGAAATCCAAATAATTCATGGAATTTGTCAGGCACAAAGAGGATGATTCAAAGGCAGCACACACAGCGAGGATCCGTGCACAGGACAGCCAAAGCCATAAACAAAAGCCTGTAATGAGATATGTGCTTTGAGCTTTTCCCCGTTTCATCCCGAGGTTTGTCTTGTTGGAGTACAGGAAGCACTGATTGCTCGGAGACAAAAACAAATATATCCTTTTATAGCTCGGACATTAATTTCAATCCATCTGCTATCCTCCGGGAACTGACGGCGGGATATGTATTCTCTAAATTTTTGTGGTGCTATATGTTGCATCCATTGATTTCAGCCCCCTAAAAGCTATTTGTGCAAATGGCAGGGAGATAAGAAAAGCTTTAATTCAACTCATATTTCACACCAAGCACCAGAAATCATCTCTAGTGTGTGAGGCATCTGTGGAAAACCTACAAATAGAGGCCACACACACATCCTGCACACATATCATGGAGCCCATTTCCACAACCACCAATAACACAGACCTCTTCATTTCCCATCCTTAATTACAGCAGATGCAGTGATTTACTGAACGTAGCGGAGAGCAGCGTCTCTCCATCGCTGAACCTCGTCCACGGTCGAGCTTTGAAAACGTGTTTGCAGGACTGCTGCTCGAGTGGCAATTAAGACAAAAGCCACGAACACACAAACATCAGGGGAAGTTCTGAATCTTCTTTAAGCTATTTGGGCTCAAAGAATAGAATAGAATAGAATAGAATAGAATAGAATAGAATAGAATGCCTTTATTGTCAGTATACAGGATGAACAATGAGATTAAGCACATCTCCAAAAGTTCAAATGACTGTTGTAGTCAGGAAGCGTCTCAGAGAAACCAGAAAATGTCGATCCATCATTAGGGGCGTGGCCTCTCTGACTGACAGGTAGATAGTGACACAGGCGGCTGTAGCTGCTAGCTGTCTGCTAGCTAACTGGAGTCCCTGAACTGGACCTGTGGACCGTGTTTGTGCTGTTTTAATGTCATTATCTGACCAATAATGTGGCTGCTGTGGCTTCATTGGACTAACAGACCGTCCTAGAAGGCGGAGCTCCAGTTTGCTATTTGATGTTACTGAGCACTGATTACCAGGTATCTGTATGTCCAATCCACTAAATGGACTTCATGTTTTATTCAGCGTGACCTCCAACATGTGGTGGGAAACTGTTTAGTGAGCTCACAGAGGGAAGGAGCCATCTTCGATACAACTGTGGATCTTTTTGTCAGCAGAATCGTCGCCCTCTGTTTGTCATTAGAAATAATCAATTTTAAGCACTGATTTCAGTTTTAAAGTTCACTTGTTTAAAGGTCGGGCTTTGTGATCAGCACCTGAATGAAGCTCTGAGAAACCCAAATGTGGAAGCTACAGAAATCACAATATTTCCAAGCATCTATCCATTTTCTTACTATCCAATTATGGTCGCTAGCTTCAGTGGGAGGACAGGTCAGTATTGTCTGTGCATTTTAAAACTGTGCATCATTATGTGAGAACGATCCAAACTAGGAAGCCTCATGTCCATAAAAACTCTTCTCATGAAATATGGATGCACTGCAAGTTTAATTCACTTAATAATATAAGACTGAACATAATGTGCAAATATACGCCTGTGACCTGCATGACTCCAATAACGGTTCCAGCTCAAACAGGAGCGCACGTGTACATTAGATTTAGATTAAGAGAACAATCCATCACTCAGAACTCGCTTTAGTGGGTCTGAACCGCCTCAGGTAAACACAACAATCATTCTGCTGCACTTCTTTATCTCCAAGACAATTACAGACACAAAGGTGAAAAAATAAAAGCACATTTAGAAAAATAATCCTCATATTTAATGTGCACATGGCTGTTTATAGTGAATGAGCGCCTGGCATAGATGGATGCTGGGGCAGGCGTGAGCTCCATTATGAGGCATCTGCACGGTAATCCCGACCACCTTCACGTGATAAAGATGAGTCTTATAACAGCACATCATGCCAAATGAGCCTCCTCTGTCACATCTCACTGAAGAGAAGCAATCGAGCTGCTATTATGTGTGAAATCTGAGACATGGTGGAGCGAGCAGAATGGAGTAAATACACATATATTTCTAGCAAAGGAAAGAAATGTGTTTATGTGGAGCATTTATGAGATATAAAACACCTGCACTCATAACGTCTCTGGCCTGCTCCTGTGCATAATTAAAGACACGTGTGTGCAGTTTGCTGCAGAGTTAACCATAAAAACAATACGATTTCACTAACTAACAGGATTCCACTGTTTGCTGAAGTTCGTCACACGTTTTCTGTCTTGTTGGTTTGCTCGTGTGTGTTTTTCTTAAATTGCAGAGTGTGGAGGTCTCAGGCTTACCGAACAGCGTGAACCATCCGTCTTCTACAGTGCAGCTGAGGGATGTCTTGGTAACCAGCTATTTTTGCAGCTTTCAGCCTTTTAGACGAACAACTCAACTCCACAATCACTCGCAATTTTGCATCCATCTCAGTGTTTTTAGTTTCTGAATTTGCTATAATACGCAGTACTGGTGCGTCCACCTGCAAAGCTTTTTAAAGATGTTAGCGCAGCAGTGCTGCAGAGAGCAGAGCATCACCAACCATTGTTATCCTGGTTCTGTAGTGCTGTGTTGGTCAGGACATATTGGACCCAAATCATACCTGTTAAATGCACCACATCCCTCTCTGCAGGGGTGAATGGCCTAGGGTTTGCTTCACTCTATCACCCAACCGTACGTGCACTGAGACAATGTATGAGCGCTGGAATGAAGCCAGTGAGGTGAAGCTGAATCTTAAGCTTAACTCGAATCACCTATATTTGGAAGAAAACGAAAATGACATCTGGATAAAAATGAATTGAATTTGTAGCAGTTTGTCCCTTCATTGCCAAGAAGATCTTTGACATATTCAAATGCTGAATCCCATCCTGATCTACCAGCATTCAGTTCTGGGCTGGAAAACGATGACTCTGCCTGGGGAAAAGGTGGAAGCGAGCGGATCAGGACATCTTGATTGAAGTCCAGGTGAGCAAGAAAAGATGGAATTCAGCCGCTCAGCATTTGGTGGTTGCAGATCCAGGCAAGTGCATTAAAAGCAGTGCCACATGTATTTGAACCGAGGACGGTCGGGGCTACCAATGAAATGGTGAGCTTTAGAATAACCTTTTGGGTTAGGCATAAATGCTAACTTAATGCTAATGCTAAATTAGCATTTGCTGCCATTTAAGGCAGGTTTTTCTTCAAGACAGCATCACATGAGAGGTCACATTAATTTGAATAAATGATGTTTGCTCTGTCGTTTCCACCTGCAGTAGTTTAGATCTTTGGCTCTGATCCGATTTCAGCGACTGTTCCTCCACACTGAAAAAGCCATTCAAGGAGTTTCACTGCCCATCCATGCTGCTGACACGGGCTCAGGCTGTGGACCCGAGTGAGCGATGGATGGGGCGCTGCTGTGACTCAGAGCACAACGCACATGAAATGAGGAGCTGGAGGTGGGCTTCAAATAGACCCGCCGTGAGGTTTACCATCAGCTGATGTGGGCTTGAGTCTCCTTCCTGATGCTCATTTCTTTATTTCTTTAAAAAATATGCTGAGAAATCCATTTAGGATGAAACAGAGGTTGGAGGACAGATGCTTCTTTGCAACAATTTGACGTCATTCATTCACTCTGACCTCGAGGTACACGACTCGATTGCCAAACCATCAGTACCTTTTAGTCATACCTCCGGGTGTAAGTAGGCTCTGTCACATTTGTCTCATTAAAATGCTTAATCAGGCTTTGTTATCTTAAATCTGGAGAATCTGCAAACACGATTAACTGCAGAGCATATTTGCAGCTACTTTATCTGCAGTCATGACATATTCTGACATGCATAATAGTGAGAATATTACATTTGCTCTTTGCTTTTGCCCGCATGTAAACACTGAGAAGCACACATCATGTCCAGCTCCCACGAGGGCGCCGCTGTCCCATCTTAACATTTCTTTGGTTTCGACGCAAGGAAAGCCCCCCCACCCCCAACCACAGCCTTCAATAGGTCCTGGAGCAAAATATGTCACTTTCCATGCAGTCAGCCTGGGATCCAAACAAAAGTATGGAATACAGTTGTTATTATAGCTTCAAATGCACACGCAGCCACAGGGAGGGTTATTTTGGGCGAGCCTTTTCTCTCATTCTTCTGCTGGGTTAATGAGAGAGAGGCTTCCACCGGCCCGCCTCACTCGGGGCTTCTCTTTAGGGCTTGGTGCAGAATGTGGAAGGGTGCATGATGCACAGGACAGGCTTATCAGCCTGTGGTGCTCAGTGCTTTTCACAAATGTGACTTTGCTGCTCTTCAAGGACAGAGACAACCTTCCACCTTCTGTCCTCAATCATTTCATGAGATTCCTGTCAGGCAACAGTTAGGGGGAGATTTTCTTAATACCAACCCTTCTTCAGACCGTGCTACTGCATAAGAACAGCTACGCTGTTTGAGGAATGTGCTTGTGGTCAAAAATGATTCGCCAATGAGAACCATATTTGGTGTTCAGGACCCCAGCCAGCCAGTATGTGTTGGAAAGTACCAGAATTGTTAAAGCATTAAACATGAGTCTCAAACATCATCTAGGGATCTTTCTGCTCACATCCTTTAGGAAAATCATTGCTATCATTATAATCCAGCCACACCAACGAGCAGCCGCCTGCCCATCACCACGTCACGCTCCTCGGTCCACCCATCAGCTCTACTCCCCGCCCAGCACCACACTCTGGGAGGTCTTGTTCCTTCATTACTGCACTAAAGATGCTTCCTTTATTAGCACAGTGAATATTGGCATATATGTGCAAACCATCTCAAAAGTCCTCAGTGATGTCGAGCAGTTTAGCAAACGGGGCAGAAAGTCTAGGAAGGGATTTACCATCAGTCTCTCTGAGGTCCGTTGGCTTGGGCAGGGATGCTTCTGCCTCTGGGGGGAGCCGCCACACCTCGAGCTCATCACTCACCTGTATTTAGCCAGCTCCTGAATCCAGTCTCCAGCACATTGTCTGCATTCCCGGTGTGGCGATCTCCTTCATGGAATTCTGCGTTCTCTCGTGTTTCCAGGTTTAACATCTTTGCTTCCCTGCATCACAGTGTCCTCTGTGCGGCTGGGGGAGGGGCTCCTTTCTTGGATCTATTCTCATTGGTTCCCTCTCTGCCTTCACCTACTTGCCTGCTCTCCTTCCTACGGCCTCCAGCACCCACCTCGTGCAAACCAGCGCCCCTCCCTGGAGATTTTCTCTTGGTGATCTAAAGTTAGCTGTTTCTCATACACTCACCTCCGGAGTATCATTTAAAGAAGCTGACAGACTTGCCTGAACCTCCTCTCTCCCACTGAGCTCCTGCCCAGTTTCCTGCATCAGCTCCTGCAAGTATTCCTCGTTTTCTTCTCTGTGCAAATTATTCCTTCATGTAAAATAAAACTTGCCTTTGTCGGGTCCTCCGTCAGAGTCCGCTAGCTTTTGGCATCGTTACATCATGACAAATGCATTGAGGGACGAGCAGTCCTCACATAGTTTTTTCCTGCATCAGTACCTGAAGTCAGTGACAGCTGCTGCTTTAAAAACTCGAGCTTGTCTGAGTTGTCCCACAAACTCGTGGTTGAGCTGATATAGCCGCTCGTGTTAGCTTCCAGGCTGCCACTGTCACTTCCACAGGGTCGCTTATTTGGAGGATACTGGCTCCAAATGGAAATTTGGATCTACTGAAGGTGGTGTGAACTTCTTGCACTTTGGCAGCACTGAGTAGATAGTCATAAAAAAAACACACAAAAAAAAAGACCACAAAAACAAAATGTTGCACAACAAAACCAAAGAAAATGCACTAAGAAATATTAGGAATGCCTCTACATATGGAGCTACATCTGAAACAGATGATGGAGAAATGGCTGCCTGGGCCTGCAGTGGTTTTCCTTATTTAGGACTTTCCTCATGGATGTCAGTCCAGGAATAACCAACTTATTGTGATCCTGCCAGGTTTTAGCTGTCCTGAAATATGCTCCAGAGTAAATATCAGCGCGAGCGCGTTAGCAAACAAATGGCCTGATACAATAATGGAGATGTTTGGTGGAGGATTTCCCCGTCTAATTCCTCCCATTACAGCCTCATTTATGATAATGGAGACTGTGGAGCACGCTGAGGCATGGCCACGCTGATCACCAGTAAGATTAAATTGTTGGGTCTTGACAGATATTATGACCTTATCTCCTGAGGAAAGAAGATTATTGTTTCTGCAGATTTGGTTCCTGCCGTTGGTGAATCTGTGCACCAGATAATGACATTTGGTCAAAGTCAGACAAATAAGCAACTCAGACAAACAATCAGATGCAATTATGATTATTGTTCCTCAGACGCTGAATTAATAACCACTGGAGTGTGGGCTGGAGAATCGGGGAAGGCTTCCTCTACCTGAATATCAATGACCTGCTTTAGTCAGGAAACAATGAACCGTGGCCACAGTCTGGATTTATTTCTGCTACAACTAAATATAATCCTGATCTTACTTTATAAGAAGGGTGCAGGTTAATTTATCCTGTGCCGCTAAACTGAAACAGGGAAATGGGATTATGACCCGATTAAACCTACTGCCAGTACAGCAAAGAAAAGGTAATATTTTAATTAATAAATTACAGACACTGATTTCCTCCTGCACAGTGACCCCTGTGAACCCAAAGACGGCTCTAAGCCCCTGCTCAGGGGGCCTCAGAAACCTGCTGCTCTCTTCATGACCCTCGGGGTCGTCTGCTAATCCAGAAGTGCTCCGTAACATGGGTACATGTAAGCATTAAATAAGTACATTTAAAGGGTGGGTGGCACTAAAAGGGGAGGAGGAACATTGCCTCCATCGCTGTCCCAGCATCCTCCTCTGTCACTCCAACCCTCTGCACGTCCTCCGGATTCTGCATTTTAAGCCAAACTGTGTGCCTAAACCTGATCGCACAACCGACAACTTCAAGATATTCCCAGGTTTGAGTTGTTGCATCGACACAGCGTGTAATGACCAGCATGTGCCTGAAACTGGGCGGAAACCATTAGCTGCTACATTAGCCGCTACATCCGTCAACCCGCAGTTAGTAACAAAATCTAAGCTCATGCTAACTGTTACATACACTCATGTACGTAGCTCAGGGTCACATCAGCAGTGACCACGTGGCAGTTTGTACTGTGAAGACCCTCCAACAATCAGAGCCCTGTGAGCAGAGCCGGGCTCAGGGAGGTCCACTTTAAAATGATCACCAGTTAACCATTTACAACCAACATGCACACTCTGGAGTATTTTCAGTCTGCTGCAGCTCCCACATGCTTCCCCTCCCATCACAGACTTCCTGTTTGGATTGATTTATTTAAAAAACTGTTTTTCATTTGCACTCAGTGTTTATGGTGTCTGGGTTTATTTTGTTATTTATGCATCATGTAAAGCACAGTGAATGGACCTCATGTTCAAAATGAAATGTACAAATAATAATAATAATAATAATAATACTTGTGCTGAAGTGCCAAAAGCACTGAAGCTGCATCAGTTCACGACTGAAAATAGTCCTGAACAGATGCAGCGTTTGCTTCTGTGCGAGACGCTCGTCCTAAAAACCAAAAGTGACATTTTTATAGACATGCAAATATAAAAATATGTGCTCAGATTTGACACATTTTCACGAGATTTATTTAAAAGACACTAAATACACGGCACATCCTTTACTTGCACATCTATATCTGTTTCTGTTTTTCCACTTTTAAATTTCCCAAGGTGCCCATGAGGCTGTTAGGCAGCATTACTATCATTAGCAGTTGTATACTGCGCGCACACACACACACACACACCACCGCTGGAACAGGTTCTGTCAGGTCTTCCAGATGGCTCATCTGACCTTCCACTAACAGGCAATTTATCAGAGCCCGCACTTGTTTTCTCATTAGTTTGTATTTTTGGACCAAAAGCAAATAAGTCCAACGAGGACAGGGATGGGAATATGGTTAGATAATTAATCACACAGCCTACTAACCGCTGGCTGTGAGGTGTCTGAGTGGCTCTTGTGATGCTAGGACTCAAAACAGAAGACATTCATGAAGTCCACGCTGCCGCGTGTGCTCAGCATCACTGAGAACAGCAACCGGCGTCACCAAAACACCCGAAAAACACCCACCGCTGACCGCTGACAGCCCGCCCGGCTGCCCGATCACAGTGCACATAAAGGTGAGGCTTCAGATCCTGACTACAGGTCTGATCAGACGTGCTGCTCGTCAGCGCTGAGCTAAGCGTCTGGAAATCCGCCTCAAAGGATGAAAACGCTTCTGAAACACATTTCAGGACGAGAAGGAGGCCACGACAAAAAGAGGCTCTCAGCAGCAAGATTTTCAACAAGGTAGAGGCTGAACTAACAGCTCATTAGCAGCCATAACACACAGTGTTGCTCTGTGAGTGCCTGTAATGCAGCCAGATTGTCTGCTAGTGGCATAACTGGCAGTCTGAATGTATATGTGGAAACGCTTCAGCTCATTCTCCCTGGATTTCAGCCTCTGCTTCACCCTGAGAGGAAACTTTGGACTTTCTTTTTCTGAGTGTTTGGCAGGAAACTCAGCCGGACTTCTGGACGGTGTGATCCAAAACAGCCTCCACTGAAAAACCAGGAAAACCATCAGCTCAGCAGCTGTTATTAGCCACTCTGTGACCTAGGATCTGCTCTGCTGGGAGCCTTTCAGTAAAGATATTTATTCAGTTTATTGTAAAGGTGAGAGGAACGAGGAGATAATTATGAAAGCAGATGATTAAATGAGCTTTTTCTTTTTCTCATGGCGAAGACCCCAAAGGGTCGCGCCTCAGGCTCTGCTTCTCTGTACCGTTTACTGTCTGCGGCCAAAGACAGGCAGGAAGACCCAGAGCCGGGTAACAACAGGACCATGCTGCCCGGGGGCCCGTCCTCTGCTGGATCCAGGTTTGGGTTCTTTGATGCAGCTTGAACTTTATTGTTGCAGCAGAGGTTTATTCACTCAGAATCAGATTCAATGCTGGACTCAGTGTGAAGTATTTGTCCAATTTAATGCATTCACGTGTTTGTCTTACTTTTTATTTCATTTTAATTCTAATGTTTTTCATTTTTAACACACAGTCACATTCGTGCTGTTTTTCTGATGTTCCTCATGAGAGGTCCTCCATGTTTGAGGTTTTCCCCGTTCAGCCTCGCGCTCCGAGATTGATCGGCACAGATGGAGACGATCACGTGTAAGTAATGAGGATGATGGACTTGGACTCATTGAAATTTGGATCAATACTGCATGACTGTACATCCTAATGATTCCTGAAGCTGCAGAACTGCAGTCAGTCCATCTAAGATTGATTTCAGCTGGTTTGGGAGCTGCTGGCTGGAGAAAAACTGCGACCACATCAAACACATTCACAGCAAAATGGTTTAAAAAGGAAGGACAGATGTGTCACAGCATCTGTATTAATTCATTCTAGAGTCCCTGTAATAGTGCCAGCAGGCCCTCTGAACCCAGTTACATTGTTTATTCCTGTTGTTCAAAGTTTGTCCTGTTATGATGCCAAGATTTAAAAAGCTGCCCTCTAATCGCAAAGAAGCAGTCAGTGGGTGCTGATGGAGGATAAATCATCCTACAGTTTGAGAAGGAGTGGCCGCCCCTGCAAGTCAAAAGTCTCAGAGCATTTCCTCTGAGTGTGTGCAGGTAGCTGCAGCCATCAGTGTCACAGTGTCTGCAGTCAGAGACTGATGCAGCTGCAGCATCAGTGCAGTCAGAGACAAAAGCTGCACTGATGCTGCAGCTCTGAATCAAAGATTTCACACGCTGACCAAAAACCAAACCCAAAAATCCTTTTGCCATGTTTACAAATGAGACGAGACTGCCATGTGACCTTTGACCCCTGCCAGCACCTTGCTAATTTTATTGCATTTTATTAAATGCTCCAAAATGATGAAGAACTGAAACCAGAACTCGGAGAGAGAAAGGAAGATTTCACTTTCTGTTCAGTGATGTCATGTGTGTTATGCTGTGTGTGAGGCTTTATGCAAACACAACCTTTGTGTAGAAAAAACACCTGATTTGAACTCCTCCAACAACTTGAACAAAAGCTGAATCTGAGAGAGAGACACCATGCTTATAAAAACAGGTCCTCCCACACAGCTTTATTACCTTTGTTGTAACCGAAGAGCGGAGGATTAGAACGACTCGAGAGAAATGAGGGGGACTTCTAGGTCAGAGCACTTTGTGAAGGAAAGCGTAAATACTAAGAAGCAAATCAAGTTAGGCTGCACTCAGCGCTCGTTTGCTGACAGCATGAAATGAAAGCAAGAAGCAATAATATCTGTGCTGAAGGTGAGCTCTGGGAGGACCGTAATGAGCCAAAGATCCACATGTGATTGACTAAGAGGCTGCTAATTTGATTTCAGCCCCCTTGATGAGTAAGTCAGCGCTCAGATGGGAGACATTGGAGGGAAGGAATGAGTGGGAGGGAAACCGGGGGTCACTCGCTCTCCAATCAGCTGCCACTTCAAAAGAGAGCAACAACGCCGGCGCCTGCCAGCACCCAACAACAAGTTTGCTTCTCGGCTTCTTTCTTTGTCACTTTTTGTTTCCGAGCGTAATTAAAAAAATGCTGGAAATGACGGGCGGTCCGTGGCATCTCATTTTCATCTGCAGGCTCAGAGGACGCCACGCTGAGCAGGAGCAGCTTTTACTTCCCGATTTCACCATGAGAGACCTGCACAGAACAAACTGCACTGGCACAAGTGCTGTTCAGCTTTTTCTGAGCGATCTGCAATTTATTAGAAACCGTCACAGGCAAATTTCAGAACCAGGAGTCCATTTGTTCCATTACAGCCAGATTGTGCTCTTCTTAATGACTTGGCAGGTTTCACTGTTTTTTATGTCCAACTCACAGCGCTGTGGAAACATTTTACAGCACAGCCCACTCGCTCTTAGTCGCTCCCACATGTGCACGCTGAGATTCTGCACGTCACTCACGCGACGGCGTGTTTATTGCAGTTTGGACATTTCTGGAATTCTTCAACTTTCTGCTCGAATAAAAATGTAATCTCCACTCGAGTGTCTGCTAAAGCTCGAGAGCCGCTAATGTCAGCGCTAATGTGGCACACACTGCAGCTCGTGTACGATCAAATACTCTTAACTCCACCTGGAAAAAAAGTAACCCACGGTTGGTCACTGATGCTTCATCCTCTACTGGATGGAGGCGCGCTCAGGACACAAAGAGACAAACGTGCTCATACTTACATTTACAATCACAAATGAATCTTTTTGTCAGCTGGGCGACGCCTTCTTTGTTACAAGAGCAACCAAATTAAAAGTGCCATCAGTCAGTGCCTACACACAAATAAATAATTAAATAGTAGCTGTAGTGTTTATCTCAATCCACTGGTGATATGAATGTGTTTCCTCTCCTGCAGCCTTCTCGTCTTCCTCTCAGAAACATTTTCCTGCCGTCCGTCGTGTTCCTGTTTTGAAGGGAAAAAACGGGAGAGGGCAGGAGGGTCATTTTAATCAGCGTCATCCACTCAGACACCATTTAATCAAATAAATCTTCCTTAATATGGAAATCTGGAATCCAACCAAATTATACATTTGACTTTTAAGCTAATCAGCTCTGACCCGACAGGAAGTGAGGATAAAAATACGCATCAAACGGATGAAGACACAGTTTTTAATTATGGGATGTTAGTCAGACTGATTTTCAGGTTCAAACTTCACAGTTTTAGACTCTGATGAGCGTTTCTAAATCTTTCTCTGCTCAGTGACTGTTCCACATGTTTCCATGCAGACTCATTCAGGAAGTTCATATTGAGAATCTCTCGTTCTACTTTTTTGTAATATTCACGTTGCCATTTGTGTTCTAGTGTAATATTTATCTTTTGTTTCCCCAGTGCTGCCTCCATGTGTGTCTGCTCTCCGGGATTTCCTGGTTTTCATTTGTCTCCATTTGCACGTCTTCGTTTCAGCGCTACATTTCCTGGTTTATTTTGCTGTGTGTCCCGGTGTGTCTTATCTCTCATTCGTCGAGAGGAACGCTGCTGAAGTGATAATGCACAAGATTAATGCTCTTAATATTGTGAATTTGTGACTTAATAGATTCCTTTCAGCCCTCGTGCGCTCTCAGATTACAGCTGTAATCAACTTAACCCTGACAGCACCAAGCTGCCAGATCACCAAAGTCATAATTATTTAACCTGATTATTCATAAACGTAAACATCATCCAGTGACTCAAGTTTAAAACATCAGGATAAACATAATTCAACTGAAAGGAGTCCCGAGGAGGACAGCTTTAGTACTCAGCTACTCACTGAGGGGTGTTTTGGACAGGAGGCAGCCGCCACCCCCCCTCAGCCTGCGTTCACCCTGCGGGTGGAGACAGGGTCAACAACAGCCACATGTTAGCTGTGTGTGTGTGTGTGGGGGGGGGGGGGGGGGCCGGGGGGGGGGGAGGGGGGAGAAAGG
>VUQK01020435.1:13304-35696 GCA_015106715.1 Bujurquina vittata
CAAGTGAAAACAAAAAAAAAAGAAAAAAAAAAAAAAAAAATGAAATGCTGTCTGAGGTCTGGGTTTGACTTCATTCCTATTCACATAGTTGACTAATTCGGAGATTTTACACACAGTACAATAATAAGAGGGAGGGTGGCTGAAGGAGAGATTTTACTCACAATTCTGACAAGCCAGTGCAGGGTGGTGGCAGCTGTAGAGTAGTGGGAGCTGTAATGACAAGGTGGTGTCTGGTCATCTTCCCATGACTCATAACGTTCGGTGAAGAATGCTGCACGCTTTGGGTTCAGAGCGCCGATAGGCTGAAAAGGATATAAGGACAAAAAAAGTTCAGTTCTGGCAAAAATTGATTTTCTTTTATTCAGATTTCCACTTAAAACCAACCCTAAAGAAACTGTACAAATGTCCGGTACACCGTCTCATTAAAAACATTACGTAATAAAAAAAAGTCGCCTGGCCTGACGACTGGTTCTAAAACGATTGAAATACAACCTCAGATGTGAGACGTTACACTGTGTCATTATTTAACAAAAACAAAGTCAAAATGCGGCAGGAGCATGTGAGAAACTAAGTACACACTAACAGCTTGTAGAAACACCTTTAGCAGCAATAATTTGAAATAATAAATTCCTGTATGGGCAGCAAAGTGGTGCAGTGGTTAACATGGTTGCCTCACAGCAAGAAGGCCCGGGGTTCAAATCTATACAGAGTTTGCATGGTCTCCCTTTGCCTGCGGGTACCTCAGCTTCCTCACAGTCCCCCGTTGTGTACCACGTGTTGCCCTATGCTAGCTGGAATAGGCTCCAGCCTCCCCGTAACCCCCGTAGATGACTTGATCAGTCTCTCGTGGAGGAACTTTGGCCCATTCTTCTTTACAGCGTTGCCCCTGTTCATTGAGGTTTGCAGGCATTCATTCATGCACAGCTCCCTCAAGTCAGAACTTTGACTGGGCCACTGCTACACCTTGATTCTTCTCTTTTTCCGCTGTTCTGTTATAGATTTTCCGTTGTGTTTGGGATCATTGTCCTGTTACATGAATCATTCTGGCCTTACATTTGAGTCTAAAATACTTCAGTTTAGGGAGGAATTAATGATCAATGACTGCAAGGTCCCCAGGTCCATCATCACACCTCCACCACAATAAGTGACAGCATGACGTGTTTGTGCTGATAGGCTGTGTTTGGTATTGCAGTGTAGCCAAACATCTCCACTTTAGTCTGGTCTGTCCAAAGGACATTGTTCCAGAAGTCTTACCAAAGCTGTGCTGCCATGTTCTTTTTAGAGAGGGGAGGGTCTCTTCTGACAACCTTTCCAACTTCTTTGGTCTTTTTCTAATTGTACAGTCATGACCTTCATGAAGATTTTTCTTTTCATTCACCTTATTTACTCTGTTTATACCCCACTCTGTATTTAATCATTAGTTATTATTAATCTCTGGCTCTCTTCCACAGCATGTCTTTTGTCCTGTGTCTCTCCCCTCACCCCCAACTGGTCGTGGCAGATGGCTGCCCCTCCCTGAGCCTGGTTCTGCTGGAGGTTTCTTCCTGTTAAAAGGGAGTTTTTCCTTCCCGCTGTCGCCAAGTGCTGCTCATAGGGGGTCGTTTTGACTGTTGGGTTTCCTCTGCATTATTGTTGGGTCTTTACCTACAATACAAAGTGTCTGTTGTGATTTGGCGCTATATAAAAAAACTGAATTGAATTGACCATGCTAACTAAGGCCTTTAGAGTCTGAGATATAGCTCCTGTTTCTTTGCACTTTCTCTGAGCAATGACCTTGGATTAGTGAAATTGCTGGGACCAACTCCACTCCCAGGAAGACTGCAGCTGTCTTGAATGTTTTCCACTAGTCAATAATCTTTCTATTTGTAGAATCACAGATTTAAAATTATTTCAAAGTGGCCTTATAACCCTGATTGGCAGCGGTAAGCTGAAATTTCAAGATATTAACACAAAAATTTCAGACGCGTAACTCGAAATTTCGAGCAAACGGATGGCGATTTTTTTTGTGACAGAGTGACAGAAACAAGCTTCTATAAATATGTCACGTGTTGTTTTTCATCTGTTGTATTTGCCTAATTTAAAGATGTGCTAAGAACCAGATTTTTTTTTAATTATGTCCTGATCTATAAAACCTTGTGCTTTGTAGGGCAAACAAACCTTACTTACAGTTGTTCTATTTTTATACTTGCAATCTCAAAATGAGTTTGGTATTATTTGTCCAATATATTTCACAGAAAAGTGTGGGTGTTTTTTTTTTAACTGAATTAGTCAGATGTCATAGGATGTAAAAATAAATGTGTCATCACCTCCTTTGTTGATACTTTCCTTCTTAAAAGTTTCTGACAGTGACCTTTGGGTGAATGTTATCTCACAAATAGAAGACAATCTCCTACTAAAGCAAAATCTTCTTAATGGAAAATTAAACTTTCATAGAAAAAAATGGAAGCTTGGCTGGTTTCCATAAAACAGAATAATAAGAAAGCCTTTAACAGATGATATTCATACTATTAATAAATCAAAATGAAGACAGCCAAATAAAACTCTGTTTTTCTATATGTACAACAACAACTACAGTATGGAGTCAAAGCGGCCAGGCATACTGTATGTAGGACATGTAGCTGTCATACTGGCATAAATCACAGTAATGAACCTCTGCGTATCCTTGAGGGTAAAATTTACAGGTTCAGTGCCTCTGCAGAATTTAGTAAGCCCTCAGACAACTTTGTCATTCAGTACCTTCCTGCTCAAAACAGGCAACAAGCACAGTCAAAATAGATACAAGTCAAAAACAGCTATTGATAATCAAATCAAATAAAAAACAAAAAAACAGTATTACCAGATCTCATAATAATAAAAACTGCACTGTTATAACTATAACAGAAGTACTCATAATGAAATGTAAGCAAGGCTAGACTGTAGTCACTGATGCTTCCTGTTTTTAAACTGAGCTACGTTCGAATTAAAGATAAGTGTTTGGTTCAGTGAGCAGCAGAAAGTATGCAGATCTGAGGACTGACCTGCAGAATATTAACAATGTACATAGTAAAAAAGTCAAGTCTGAAAGATTTAAACAGAATTTTAATTATTTTATTTAAACATATACATTGCGTATATGTGTGTGAGTACATGACACCACCTCTTTTCCTTGCTGTTTTAACCCCATTCTCATCACAGCCCCACACACGCTGATGTGACTGTGGGTGCAGCTGACTGCTTGGTCTGCTAAAATACTGGACACAACATTTGGCATTTTCAGCCGCCTTCATAACTACAAGTGAGCTGTTCCTTTGAGAAATCAGCCTAAGGTCTAAGGAGCATTTTGAATTTGGCCTATGGTTACCTCGCATAACAGAAATTTGTGGTTGAGTATATCAGAGTACACGACACGAAAAGTGAAGATATGTAATTCGGTGATCCAAAAGGCTTTCCTATTATACAGCATCATCTCAGAATTCACATTCTTTCAGAACAAAACAAAAAAACTCATTATGAGTAAATCTTTATATAAAGCATCATCTCATCATAGACCATTTATTTTTTAGCCAGTCCGGTATTGTTTTGTGCATGATCATAGCAACAGCAGGTCTCATGAGTCGTCCTCCGTCTAAATTAAATTTTTATATATAAGCAGATCTAGAGAACAACGATAAGTCGGCATTGTGTAGCTGCTCTTCTGTTGTTTAAAATAGGGAAGCCTAAATAATATGTAGGCAAAATTGAGGAAAAAGGGCATAATTATTGTAGAGAAAGGAGCAGAATTTTAGAGGTTCCCTGTTAGGACATATGTAGTAATACTGGCAGGGAGGTGGTGGAAAGTTCAGAGCAGACATGGAGCATTACTCTGGCATTTGTCTGTCAAACCCTGTTATTCTCCTGAACCCTAAAAGTTCCTGTTGCGCTGTCTTCTGTCTGAAATTTAAAGGAGTATGCTGTCAGGGGTTAGCAGGATAGTGTGCTGAGCATGGAGGGGGGAGATGTGTGTGTCTCCTACTAAAATGTTGCGGCTAATCCATGTGGATTAACCCTGGATGACCTTATTTACACCAAACACACCCATCATGGCAAGCACTTTACTCAGCACTGCTACTCCTGGGTTTAGCACAGTGGGGGAGCTAAAATTTATTGGGGGTGGCCACTCTGACACTAGTATTTACATTTAGGCGGCACAGAAACTGAAGTTTTGTTCATGGTTTTTCCTGTATTGTAAATCGCTGTAGCCAAATATTACATTTTTTGGTCATTTGATCCAAGAATTTGCTTACTAAAATGTGGACAGTGTTAAAAGCTGCTATAACAATAGTAGCTCATGAATGTATAGCTATGTGCACAGCCCTCTAATAGGTTTTACTAATGGCTGTGTGGGGTGGCCCGATGACTAGACAGACTTTGACACTCCTTTGTACTTTAGGGGAGACACCTATTTATAGCTCTAGGAGAATATAGTGAAATCTAATAAAGCAACACTACTATGCTGGGTTATTGGAGACATTGGTCTCTGCTGGATTGGTGTGTAAGCCACAACCATGATTTTAAGAGTGTATGGGTGTACACTATTAAAATCATCTGAATGAAGATCAGCTTTCTATAGATTTAAAAAATACAGTAATTGTATAGTATTTTTAGCAGAAAAGTCTGCACATTATTATGAATGCTCCCCATAATAAACACAAAAAGAAGTAGAAATCAGCAAAACCTCACTGTTCTGCATTTAAAGAGCTGTTACCTAATTATTTAGCGGCCATAAAAATAATCATTGCTATATTTATATTGCATCCATCCAATTATTCCAGTGCTAGGACAAATCTTGGATCGTTTTTTTAACCGCAGCCTTATTAATAACTTCAATATTAAACTGACACCTTCACTGGGTTTTAGCCCTCTGGCAGCTGTTTCATTTTTATGTGTTTTTAAGGCAACAGAATTACTCCCATTAAACATGCATTTAGTGGTGAATAAATTGCTTTCTCTGCCTTTGCAATCACCTCATCCAATATAAGAGACTTAGAAACATATTGGCAGTCAATATTAATATACTCAGTACCACTGAATCAGTTACACAGGGGGAAGGGTGACTGGTAATGTAATCAATGGCTGCTCAGAGGTCAGAAGATATAAAATAAAAGCAGTTTGAGGCTCATGTCTATTCTAACATTATTAAAAAACTGCACTGTTATTGTTTTAGCTGGGTGCAGCGTGTATGAAACCTCAATATGGGAGACTAAGATTGCCATCATATCTGTGTGTGGTGCAGTGCACATTCCTGAAGCGCTAAGTCAAAACTAAATGGAGTCTCCTTTTTTTTCCCCCAGGTCTTTCTCAAAGTCTAATGGCGGTCCACATCAGTGTTAGCACAACTGAATAGACTGAAAGAGAAGTTTATTGAGATCTGCATAGATTTACGGGGTGATAATAGCCTTGCATGTGACGTCTTGGCCCAGCTGGATCGGGGTGTAAGCCACAAGACGTCTCACACTCTGTAAAACCACTGCTAGTGTTACTAATGCAGGTTAGAGCTGTACAAAAGAGCCAGGTAATACATGTGACAGGGGGAGAAGAGTGGAAGAAAGACAGCTGAGGGTCCTACTAATGAGAGTAAAGAGGAACACCAAACTAGTAAAATTGGTAAAGTTTACAAAATGGGTTATTTTCCTATTTTAATATTGTGGTGCCAAAAGGAACATTGAAAAATTAACTATAACATATCAGAAGGAGAAAATACGTTATTTCTATTAGCAGTTATAAGCTAACATTACACTAAGCTTTATAATTTGGCTACATGAATGAAAGTCTGAGCTTTGATTCACAGCTACCAAGACGTCTGCATTTGCCTGTGACTAAACAGAAAACCAAGCAAGAAATTGCAGAGTGTTTCCTGTTAGTTCTTCTGCTTGACTCTACAATGTAATAAGGTATTTTCTATCACTTGTAGTGTAGCATCGAAGTGCTTTTTTGTTTTACTTTCCAGAAGAAAACCCACATTTGTTAAAGGGCAATTATTCAAAACTGTCAGGGTTGTTATATATAGGGAATACTCACCAAAGCACTAAAGCAAAGGCTAGGAAGTTGACAAATACCCAATTGGGCATGTCTTGGGTGATTAATACAGTTGCAATAATGAAGAGTAAATTTAACCCTTCGGTGTTAAAAAAAAAGATTATGTAGGCAGAAATATTTTTCCCACCAAAATTTCTGTATCATGACCAAAGAGGATGAGAAAATTCAAAGTACAGTTGCAGGACAAAGGAAAACTAAAGCTGCTGTTGTGGTTAGCTCTTTGTAAAGATGAGGCTGTAAAGTCTTGGATTCCTGCTTGGTGACCTCACTTTATTACTCAGAAGTCAACATTATACTGCAGAGCTTATGATGATACCCCAGCGTAACAAATCATGAGCAAATGTCTGATTGTACAAAATCAAACTGTAGCTACAATTAGAATAGATGATTATCAACAAATTCTGCATATTCATTGAAAGAAACACTTGTCTGATTAGTTCTTATCCCCAGCTATAAATGCCGCCAATTCGTGATAGAATGAAGCGACCTGAAGTCCACACACTGTACTGAAATAAATCTGGGTATCCTTCAATGAGAGACAACATCCAGTTTTCTTAGACAATGCACTCAGCTACCAGAGCATGGAGGACTGAAATAATGAAGCTCTCGTGTAGTTGTTTTAGGGAAATTCAAGCATAAAATATAATAATAATACTTCCAGATTAGTTCAAATTCTGTCCATGTCCACATTTTATTATAATACACAAAATCGATGTCTGTGTGTTTGTTTCTTTGTCTGTGAACTCTTCCAAGACCAAAAGAATCTGAGCAACCAGACTTTGCACACAGATACATCTCTGGCCCCTGAAGGTTCTCATTATTATCAGATATTGTGACATCATCATATTGGCAAGTAACCACCCAGCAATGGGCTAAAATTACCTTCTTTTTTTAAGCATTTATGCATCTATAACATCTTAAAAAGCATTCTATCATTTTTATTTAACAACAATAACGTAATTTATATCCATAAAAGCTGAATTATGCATGATAAATTATGATGCCATCACATTGCCTAGCATCCACCTAGCAATGAGCTAAAATGACCCATGTTTAGCATATAAACAGCATCTACCACATCTATTTTTTTTAAACATCTATTAGTTTGACAGCAGCATCAACAGGTCAAATGATAGCATGGGGGGGTTGTGGCTTAAAATATAAAATATGTTCCAGTATTGCGATACTAGTCTGCATACTAGTATGATGAAAGATGTCTAGCTATGAGTGTGTAAGTAAAAATCTAACATTATTTGAGTTTGTAACTAAAATTTGGATATAAGGAACCCATGCACGTCTAATGAAGAATGCATGGAAATATAAAAGGTTAATTTTCTGTTCATAAAACTGTATAAAATAATATATAATGCTTCCAATAAATATAAGAACAGCCACGAAGGATTTCATTGGTCGTTCATCCCTGTCATACCATCTGTTGATAAGCCCAAATCGGGCTTTGCTTGCATCTGTTCAACAAACAATAATCACCTCTTACCTTCTCCCTACTTTACATATCATACTGATCACAGACATAAGACAATGAAAAGAACAGCTTCAGACAACCCCACACTTTCTCCCATCTCACTTCATTTCTTGTATAACACCTGAGCAAGTGAAACACAACTAAACAAAGTATGATCAAACTTAGATTTGACTTCAGATTCAATCAGGATCATTTGCGGTGTTGCAGTCCACAGATGCAGGAAATGAACGTGGCTATTGGTGAGTGAACGTGCAGAGAGTGTCTCCATTTGTTTGGTCATATCTAAGCTACCTCCCAAAGAGACGCATATTGCATTTTATATTTCAAAAGAAATTACATTACAGTATGTTGCCGTGGTGCTCTGTCAGGGGAAGTCACAGTCGTTTTTTGCTGGCCTCGTCAGAGGCAGGGCTGCATGCAGCTCCAGTCTAATGCAATCAAGTTGCTCCAACTCAAGATAAAGCAGATGTGCTCCAAACAGCCTGACTGGAGTGGAAGTGTGAGTGAAGAAGGCTCCATTATGGAGAGAAAAAGTGCGGAGGGATTGCTTTGTAGCAGCCAAACTCTGTGTTACTGAAAGTTTTTGTGTTAGAGGTTCTCAGCTTAGAGAGGAGCAGCACAAGCATTAAGAACAAAATGGGCTCCTGTATTTTACAGCTTATTCAAAATAGTTTTACAAGAGATACCAGAAAAATTCTAAAATTTGTGAAGGTGGAAATGTACGTAAATTCTTTATATTTACATGAAATAAAAATTGCACTTTTGTCACATTTTTGTTATGTCTGTTAAATGTTTTTCAAAATGTAAATTATGTAATAAATCTGTGCGTAGAAGCAGCATGTTGAGCAACATCTGCTTCTTTTGCTTTCTTATGGAATTAAATACATTTCCATCACATCATTTAACAGCTATGAGGAAGAAAAGCTTCCATCCATCTATCATCCACTTGTCACTTTGTCAAAAAAAATAATCATTAGAAACTATTCATTGCATGCGAATGTATCTGACATCTAAATATGCACAACTCTGGCCTCAAGGCAAAGCAAGGCAGCATTCAGCAGGGCTGTTTAGAGCTAACTGAATGGAGGAAATGTAGGTGTGTACAGGTTTGGGACGTTCATATTAGGCAGATCAGGACAGACGTTGCGCAGCATAAACAAAGCTGTCCATCAAGTGACAGTTTCATATAATTGGAAAACATTGCTCAGGTATGACTGATCTATGGGAAAGAAAACCTCCCAACTGTGCAATGCCAGTATAAGGTTATTAATAAAAAAACTAATTTCGGAGCATTAATGTTGCCTAATTGCACTGTAATTACACTTTATTAACCTTTCTTAATGCTGAAGCTCATTGAGTTCTCAGATGACAGGTGATTATTACATGGGGTGTTGTGGGGCAAACATAGACAACTTAAAATGAAAACTTTATTTAGACAGCCTAATGTACTGTAGCAACCACTAAGGTGGGATATAGCATCAGATTTTTTTTAGGGACAGTCTGAAATTCCTGCTTATCAAAAACAGGCAAAGAATGCTAGCTTAAACCTGGAAACCTGTCCAAGGTGTACCCTACCTCTCACCCTATGACAGCTGGTCTACCCTGACCTCAGTCACTTAAGTCTAGAGACTGGTTGGCGACCCTCTGGCAACCAGATGTCACGAGGAAAGTGTGTATTTGATTTTCTGACTCATTGGGAAGTGGTTGCTGGCAGTTGGTTAGTGAAAAACCTTGTTGCAACTGCTTTAGTCACTAGCAGATTTCTGCAGTCACCTGTAGTTTGCATGGAAGCTGAGTTGCAATTTTTCAAGTTTTGCTACCACTCGATGAGTAATTGTCAAGTATTTACAGACAAGCCAGCATTTTCCATGGCAATGTACTAGTGAACAAAGCAATCACAGGGTGGTGCAGCACCCTCTTTTCACCTACATGTAGCTACAGCCAGCAACCCCTCACCAACCAATCAGTGAATGCACATCTTTTCCTAGTGACCTGCACATGCCAGGGGGTCACGGACCGGTCTCTAGGCCTGTGTGACTGAGGCCTTAGGAAGTTAGCAGTAAACTAGTTGTAGCTAGATGCCAAAGATGTACACATTTTGTCTGAGGTATTTCTAAAGCAATAATAATAATAATGATAATAATAATAATAATAATAATAATAACAGCATTACTGTAACTGAAGATGTAACTGAAGATGAAAAGGTAAATACCATGAAGGTTTAGAGGGTTAGTGAAGTCAGTTGACATTTGTAAATCCCGAGTGGCTAGTTACAGAGAATAAGAGGTAGGTTCTCAGTGAAAGTACATTTTAAGGGTCAGTCAACAGAGTACAGCTCCCACAACTGATTGATTTAGAGAAAAAAAATGAAAAGACTGCAGCAAACAGTCTGAGACCATATCACCATATCCATGCTATGTTAACAGTAATTATGTTGTTGCCTTGTTTGAATTATTTGCTCCCTTAAAAAAATCATAATTCTTATCTACCAAAATTTACTTGGCTTAACCAAGAGTCATTCCTTCAGCATTAAAATACCGGTGTCTGGAGCACTGTGAGCCCAGAGGCTATACTGTACATAGTCAGGCTTGAAGAGCTTAGCTTAAAGGTATGCTGCACATGAACAGCGCTGATCAAATAAAAGCTGTACAAGGTAGAATGACAGGTGAATAGCTTTTTTAGGACTTCTGCTTATTCAGTAAACAAGGGATACAGCACAGTAGACGAGTCTCAGCCAACTCATTAGAGACTTGGACCCAGAAAAAAGATTGATACGTCATCACTTACCAAGAATTTTGACTCTGATTAATCAGAAAAACATGACATTGCTCAAGAATTAGAAACTATTCACCAAAAGTACCAAAACATGGGCACTGTACAAAATCATTTTAAATGATATCCAGCTTTAGTTTCCTGATACACATGTACAGATCCACTGGCTGTACACAGAAGAAAGTCACCACTCAGCCCTAATATACAATGAATGTCTCCAGAGACTACTGGTACTACCACTGATCCATAAATGAACAAAAAAGGCAGGCGAAAGAGAGAGGAGAAGTGTGGGGGGGCCTCTGCCCCTCTCTGCTACACAAGCTCATGTGAACTTTTGGAGGTAAGAGCCCCGGGGTTCCAAGGACAACTGTCAGGAGACACAGGCTGTGAACTCATGCTAATGAAGGCAGCTCGGCCCTGTAAACAGCATGGGAGGATGTCACTGGAATACATTACAATACATAACTGTCTCCCCGGGGCAGGAGGGTTGCACATGTGGCACAGCCCTGATCACTCCCCTCCGCACGCACGCACGCACGCACGCACGCACGCACACACACACACACACACACACACACACACACGCATCCTACTTTCTCAGCCCACCTGGATACCCCACGGGTAAAGAAAATGACAAGGCAAGACGCACAACTGAGCTGCTTGCCCAAAACGTTTTCCATTTAGTGAAAGTTCTCCAGAGGAGTCGAAGCCTTTGTTAAATTTATTATTTAAATTAATAATACTTTAACTTATGACTGATTGTTTCATTTCAAAGCCCACCTTTTCTCTCACTACAAAACCAAGAAAACGGATGCTTTGAAAAGGGGAAAATCGATACAAACTGTTGAGAACTGAGATGGCAAAATGAGGCTCTTACTCGGTGCTTTGAGGGGAACGAGGCAGCGATAAAGTGAGTGAGAGAGAGCTCAGACAGGAATGCGACTGTTTTCAGGTCAGTGAGCTGCAGTGTGCATGGGCGAGAGAGAGAGTGAAAGAAAGAGGGAAAGGGGAGGGGGGTAAACCTATAAACCAGGCCACAGTTCTGCTGCCTTTTCCCCCTTCATTCAAAGACCAAGCAAACACAACATTGAACTTTATCTATCAGGGTTGCCGGGCATGAGGGGCATTGTCTCTGAGCTCTTGTGATTTGGCACAGTTACCAGGGCTCTTATTATTGCTCTGTTTGATCTTTTTTGGACAAGCCATATTTAGAACATCTTTCACTGCAGCGCTGTGCTGAAGAATTCTCTTATCAGTTCATCAACTTTGAAGAAAAAAAAAGTATATTACAAGCACAAACTTGAACTGCTACTTGGCAGAATTTAGAAAGAAAAAGATGTAATTTTTGAAATTACACAGTTTGTGTTTGACATTTATTTGGGCTGTACACTAATCCATAGTTTGGCGCGCAGCGGCTAAAGTTGTCATGATTTTACTCTTTGCTGAAGAGCAATCAGCATTTAGTTGATACTATCTGATGGAATATTGCACAATTTTCATAGTGTGATGTCATATATAAATATCAGAAAATTGTTATTTAATTCATGTAATTTATTCATGATCATGATTTAACAGCACAGGCTGTCCTTTGTTAAGATCAACCAAACATTGCTGGGTTACACGATGCGTCTAAAGTTGCCTTGCTGAGGTCACAGAGTCACACTTCTGGTGGTAAAAAATATAAAAGCCTCCCTAAAGATATTTTAAGGCCATATCCAAAGCACACATCACAAAGTATGTGTTGAGACAATACAGCACCCAATAAAAGGGAGTAAACTTGTATAAAGTAGATGAGTGCATTTCAGGATGCTACAATCAGCAGTTTCCCCTTCAGTACAGACACAGCACATGATTCCTTTGCCAGTAAATAACATATTGTTTTACGATCTGAGTCTTAATAAGGAAATCCCCTGCCATTAGATCCAGCTGCCCCTTCTTGCCCCTTTTCTTTCCATCATATTAAGGTGCACAGCCAAGAGGCCTCTGTACCTTTGAGAGGTCTCTGAAGTTCGCTGGCAGGGTCAAGTCCAGCTCCTCCGACTCGTAGTTGGTGAGGACCCAGGGAAAGACCGGGTACTGGTTCAGATCATTGTATGTCCTCCCTAGACACACAGAGCAGACAGAAAACTGTGAGTGATGATGGGCTGGAGGCGAACAGAGGGGTTGAAAGCAGGGCAGGGTACACTTGAGGCTTCAGTTACTTTAGGGGATCAACATGCAACATTCCAACAAGCCCCCAATCAGACGGACTTCCTTCCACACTTCCACAGAGAGTCTGCCAAGAGAACGCATACACTAATGGCAGAGAATGTGAGAATGATTTCTGTGTTTCCCATGACTCGGCCTGCTGAGTGTCCTTTGTTAACAGACTGTGGGAACTACAGGAGGCCCATCTTTAAATATATGGAGAACATAAGTATTTTTAAGCAGTTAGGAACGAATGTAATTACAGAGTTATACATTCTTCTGGGGGTCATGACTCCCAATGCCTGAAATCTCACAGCAACTCTGACCATTGATTGACCAGATGTTCTCAAAGGAAAATATGATTTTCAGATGATAAAACTTGTAAAACGTGGAAACTTGGGAAAGCCAAGAGTGTGTACCATGTTGTCAATAACGCTCTACTTTTCCTTTGAAGATGACATTGATACAGCTGCGAGGTCAGGTGGTGGCCAGTTGTAATCCAGGACCGGGATGGGCTGAATTTTTACTGCTGGTAATAAATCATGGTGAAAACTTTGGCTCGAAGTAAAGTTACATTTAAAATGTAACAACTTATTTTCCAGGAAAAGTGAAACTGAATGCGTAAAAAGGCACAAGAGTGATTCTGAGGTGTCAGACTGTGGATTCCTATGATCGCCTAATTTTATACAATAATAAACAACAACAACAACAACAATTGAAAATGACTCCCACATTAAAATTACCAACTCTGCAGCAGAAATAAGGAGACAGTTTTGGTCTCTACAGCAAAAATAAGTTCCCCTTTCCTTTTTAAGGCTTTAAGCATCAGAACATAATTTAAAAAAAATCATCTGGTGCTTGACACGTCTTAAAATTAGGTAAATACAACAAATGCATGAACTACTACATGACATATTACAATGTCATTATTTGTTCAACCCACATTAAGCCAAGATACAGTAGCAATGTCTGAAAAACTAAGTACACCCTTACTGCTTTCACAGGAATTCATTCTGAGTGAAACTGGGCTTACCAAAGGACCCGGGTACCGTGCAGTTACTGAGTTGACCGTGAACCGGCCTGGCCGCCTGTCTGACAGCTAAAGCTTGGTCGAAACTGGGTAATGCAACAAGACAATGATCCCAGGCACAGCAGCAAATCTACAACAGAATGTCCGGAAAAGAATCAACGTGCTCCAGCAGCCCAGTCAAAGTCAGGACCTTAATACAACTGAAATGCTGTGACGGGACACAGAGAGCTGTGCATAAATGAATGCCTGCAAACCTCAATGAAGCAACACTGAAGAAGAGTGGGCCAAAATTCCTCCACCATGATGTGAGAGACTGATGAAGTCATAAAGAAAATGATTAGTTCAAGTTATTGCTGCTAAAGATTGTTCTACAAGCTACTGAATCATTCGGTGTACCTCGTTTTTCACCTCCAGCTTCTGCATTTTCTCTTAGTTTTTGTTAACTAAATAATGACAGTGACACCTGTTACTGTTCATCTGAGGCTGCATTTAAATAATTTTAGAACACGCTAAGGACCAGACGTTTGTCTTTTTGTTTCAAATATTATTATATCCTGTTATTAAAAAAACCCCCTTAAAAGTGAAAGAGGATGTACTTTGGTTTTCACACGACTCTGTTCTAGATATTGGGTTTTTATATAAATCACCTGATAGTTTATATTAACGTTTAAACTTCTGTATTGATTTATGGCATAACTACTACCCATTTAACATGTTAGTTAACATTATGACCACTGACTGGTGAACTGGATAACACTGATCATCTCTTCATCATGGCATCTGTTAGTGGATGGGATATATTAAGGAGCGAGTGAACATTTTGTCCTCAAAGTTGATGTGCTAGAAGCAGGAAAAATGGAAGGATTTGAGCGAGTTTGAACAGGGGCCAAATTGTGATGGCTAGACTAACTGGTTCAGAGCTTCTCCAGAATTACAGCACATGTGGGGTGTTCCTGGTCTGCAGTGGTCAGCATCTGTCAAAGGTTGTGCAAAGAAAGAATGGAGGTGAACCAGCGACAGGGTCACGGTCAAGGTTCAAGGTTCAAGGTTGACCCATGTGGTCCAATCCAACAGATGAACTACTGTGTCTCAAATGACTGAAAATGTTAATGCTGGTTCTGACAGAAAGGTGTCAGAACACACGGTGCTTTGTGTTTTGTTGTGAGTCAGGGCCGTTTAAGCACCAAAAGACGGATTGATGCAATATTAGGCAGGTGGTCATAATGTTATGCTTGATCAGTACATTTGGAATCTCTTCGTTAGCAATTATGTATGCACATTGCTTTATTAGAATGACATTCTCACTCTCGTGTAAAAGCCAGCACATTTACTATATTCAACTTTTCAAATAAAGCACAGATGTCAATAATAAGGGCAGAACAATAAAAGCTGTTTTACTATATCTAGGTTTAATTAGATTGTTCCCATGTCTTTAATGATTAACTATAAAATATTATCAACTTGAACCAGTCCATCAGTTGTGATTCTGCAGCAGGCTCGCCTCAGAGAACCCAAAACTAGCCGAGCAAGTGAAAACGTCTGACAGGCACTCATGGAGAAGGCTTCTGCAGAGTAGCCAGGGTCTGGGGGGAATCCAGAGAGCATAATTATCCAGGTTAATGCCATACACTCAAAAGGAAGCAGAAGGCTGACTGTGGAGGATGAGAGTGGCATTGGTGTGGTTAGACCTACTTGTGCTGAGGCCTGGGCTGGGGTGGCAGGATGTTAATAACAGTGGAATAGTGTTTAATTAGAAGACCACTTCCCGTTCGCACCTCTTCCCAGCATTTCACCCCCCTCTGTCTACCGCTCCACACTATTCTGACATCCCTGGCAGCCCAGGTCATTACCAGGGATTTTTAATGAATTTTGGGCATGTTTTTCTGTCTGCCTTACATCTAATTAGCTGACAATAATGTATCTAACTCAAGCACAAGCTAAATATAAATATGCATGAATATGCAGCGAGAAAAGCGATGACACCTTTCTGAGCAGAGTAGCGTGCAGTCGCTCTTGCCTTCCCTGTTAGCTGCAGTTCAGATCAGAGAGTCGACAACAGAACCTTTCAGCTCCGCAGACACACGTGCGCACACTCTCACAAAGCCAAGCACTAATTATCTGGCAAAATCTGCTGTGCCTGCTCTTTGCTTCAAACAGCACACTCCCATGAGCAGTGAAGTTTACAATGTTCAGCACCTCTTAAGACTACCGCGGATTCTTAAACAAATACGACATATAACTGAGGCTACTTATAGTACTTTCCAGCACCACTGACACATAAAGTTCATTGATCATGAGAGCAAACCTTAAATCCATAAGACTCTAATGGGGAAAGTTTCATATATATAATAGATTAAAACTTAACAATTTCACCGCTTGTAAATTTTGCGTGGATAAGGAAGAAAACAAGTCAGAATCTGTCTGCTTAACTGACGGCTGAGAAAAAGAGAATATATTATTACCATACCTTCTGCTACTTCCAGCTTATATGCATAGAAATCTCAAAGTTGCACAGCATTAAAACTTCTTACCTGCTATAGTGTTAAGAAACATGAGGTACTCAAAGTTGGAGATTTCTCTCCTCTGCCAGCGCTGGGTCATGTTGGACGATTTGAAAAGCTGACGAGGAGTGGCCAGGGAGATGCGTCTGGAAAAAACATTTATGCGTTAAATCAATATCCACAGGATTAGTGTTAGCTGTGGAGATTTTAAAACTTGACAGGAAGTACATGAAGGTAAATGCAAAGAATTGGCTACAAACTGTGATATTAAAAGCCAATCACAGGCTTTATAACTATAACATCGTTTTAGAATTAGCAGAGAGAGAGATGTGAGATTAAGGACAACAAAATGGTATTCACAGCTGCATACCTTTGATTCTAGTAGATTAACTGAAAGCCAGTTGGTAAATTAAAAATCCTTTAATCACATCGTTTTATAAGTGGGATTACAATGCAGGACTCCTGTCTTTATTTCCACAAAACTGAAACAAGTTGCTGGTTTTGCTGCAGTATATAAACAGGCCTATTAGTACTACTGGAGTCTAAAGGGAGTCTGTGTTTCTTTTTTTTCCTGTGGTCATTGGCCTGGCTGCAGTCCTGCTGTATAGAGTCTTCTGTCAGAGAATTAGGTCAGCTCAGTCAGGGTCAGTGCACATCCAATTCAATGACTGGAGCAATGGGACTTCAAATGACTCTACTGCAGGCCAGTACTGCATAGATGCTTCACTACACAACACAGATGAGGTAACAAGGCCCATGAAAGAATTACAAACACTGAACAGCATTTTGATGATTTTCCTTTGGCCCACCTGGCTTGTGGAAGTCCATAGCTGGTGCCAACTCCCACCCGAGGGAGACTGTAGACTACTTTCTTTACCGTGGCCTGCTCAGGAAAGTTGAACATGACCGATGCTGCAAAGAGTGAAAGATAACACTTAGGATTCTTTTTTTAAAAGGGGAAACAAGTACCTCCACTTTAAATGTTGTTACTTAATTTACTTCTGTTGGCCATAAAGACCTCCAGCGCTGTGTTCTGCAGGAGGTAACGTCTAGTGAAGACTGCCCGAATCTCACTGAACATCCACTTCCCATGCAATCCCTCAGTGTATGCCAAGATCTATAAGGGGAGTAAGAGAAAAAAATCCTGTGGTTATTATAGCTCTATAAAACACAAGATCATGTCAGAGGCAGGCTGATTATAGATGACTACTCACTTTGTTTTCCTCAGTGTTAAAGATAAACAAAAAAACTTCAGCAAGCAATACATTTCAGATATGATGACAGGTTCCGTGTCACAGGTTTTAAGAATATTGTTTAACATTTCATCTGCAGTGGCGCTGGGATTGCTGCACTCTGTCATGACTGAAAGGAGCCAAGTTCTAGGCTTCAAACCTGCTACTTGCAAGCTAAACCTTTGAAGTGAGCCACTGCTTTAATAAATACATATAAAATCTGTAACAGAGCACTGACAGGAGTAAAATATTACTGTAGATATGAGAGAAAGATCACATTTAATATCCCGTTTCTACAAACAAAAAATAACTAAGCTCTGTGAAACCTCTTTTTATGGGCACCACAAATGTTAGTGAGACAGGAAACCTTTACCTGCTGCTTGCAAGCTAATCCCTCTACCTATTAAGCTGCTAAGAGGAATTCTTAACTAGGCTTGCAGGCAGGTATAACAGGGTCAAAGCATCCTGATGTAATTGGGACTTGGAGCTTCACCAAACCAAGACAAGAAAGAGGCCTCAATATCACACTAATACCACTCCTTTCCTTCCCTATTTCAACTTGTAACAAAGAATCAGTGAGACATTATAACACATTTCATGGCACTCTCTCTACAAAACACAAAGCTGTGTACAGATCATGCTTGAATGTTTCACACTTTTTGAATTGGTTTAAAACACTCGCTTTAGCAAAACCAAGCAGTCAAAGAAGCAGCCCCCCGGGTCAATGCCACATAAATAATCAATAAAAACCATCATGGTGAGAAAAGGAGAGAGCAGACAAAGAATCATTAGTGTATGCAGCACCACTGGGGGCTGCAGGTCCACACACAGAAAGCCAAGACAGTTGTTCTGACAGGTGAGAATGGTCCCCTCACACACCTCCCCCCCCCCTTCTGTCTCACTTCCCCCTGACTGAACAATTTTGTCTAACAGTATGAGCCAGGGAGCAACCTCATCAACTCCCCAGGTTATAATCACACATAGGTTCAGTTCAGAAAGAGCGTGTGTGGGAGAGAATAAAGATTTAACAGGGCAGTAAGGGGGTGAGGCCCTACAGTGTGTGTGTGTGTGTGTGTGTGTGTGGTGGTGGGGGGTAGGGATGGAGGGAATCGGAGCGAGCTGGGTTAGGTCTGATGGTAATGCTCATTTAAAATAGTGACAGGCTGGAAGAGTGCAGCACAAGCCGAGCTCCCTTAATTTCTCCCTGGAATAGCTCATGCCCGACCTCCGTGCCACATCCAAAATCTCTTGAGCTCAATTAAAATTGGATTAGGTGGAGATGCTGGATGTGCAGCCCAGCATCTCTGGTGTTCTCCTACCAGTAATGCCCCTGCTTGACACCTCTGCAACCCCCCAACTCAAACAGTTGTCATAGAGACAGCACGGCCCCGAGGAGGCAGCGTGCTGACTGAAGGGGGGGATCGAAAAGGAAGGGGTGCGATGGAAGGACGGTTAGGAACTGGAGGCCAGCAGCAGCTCGCTGGGAAGCAGGGTATCTTTTATGCCCCCTCCCACTCTGCAGCCAGATGTTCTGGAAGTAGTCTTCTGAGTGCAATGCTAAAAGGCAAGTCATACAGATAAACATCACGGGGTGACTACAACAGCTTACTCCATCAACTATACTCCATAAGATATTCTGATGTCTAGAGACTCTGAATGGTTTGTCAGTTTCAGCGCAATCTTTATTCGTTTTACTTATTTATTGTTTTAATTTACCAGCAGCTCCTTAATTCTCCATTTTTGTATCATTTACTGTAAAAATACTCTAACTAGAGCAGCCATGGAAGCAATAAAACAAAGGTATGTCAACCATACACTGCAGCACAGGCTCTTAAGTACTGAAACATATAAACAGCTGTAATATTGGATCTCAAAAATGATTCTCAATAAAATATTTTAGCAGGGGCTGTTTTTGCTTAACGCAAACATTTTACTGCCATGACAAAGTACAGGGCAAAGGGCCAGCTGTCAACAAAAGAGAGGCTAAAGAGGAGAAAAAAGAGCCGATTTCAAACGGCCCAGATCAAAAAATTTGTCATAACAACAAAGCTTTGGTCTAAACCAACACGCAGGGGCCCCTGTAGACTTGGGGATTTGACAAAGCCCAGCCCTCATTTTTGGAGGCCCAGCTGTAAAAAATGCCATTTAATGAACCTGTCTGCTGAAGCTGTCCCCTGCCTGTCAGAGGTGTCAGCCAGTGACAAGCGCTGGGGACGGCTGCCTCCAGTCACAGACAGGCCTGCCAGCTGGAGACTTCGGCCCCAATCTAATCACGCCACCAGGAAGGGACCGGCGCTCTGCTCTTGGTCTGTCACGCTCAGGGCTGGGGGAGCGGCGAGAGGGTGGGTGAAGGGGTCTGCTGTGGCCGACAAGCACAGCCTTTTGTTTCCACACAGGTCCCTCCATGCAGGCTCATTAGGAGCCACGGGCGCATGCGCTGCTTTGCCAGCTGCAGGGAGATATCCCTCTCCTGTATAATAGCCATAATGCAATTTAACAACTCTGCGCTCTTTTTATATTATTCCTTTTCTCTGCTTTCCCTGACGTGACAGAGGGCGGGCTGGATTCTGCATGCCGAACATCAGAGGAAAAAAGAAAACATTTTGACAGATGAGATGAGGAGAGGCACAGGTGACACCAGTGTTTAGGCTGAAACTCATATGTAATAATGTGCAGATGCTCACACAGAGCACATCGTGTTTATAAGCGACGGAGAGCCACACCATGCATGGAAACGGATTCTAATCATATTTGACTTCCGAATAGCGCTACCCCCATATTGACTGAGACACAATGACAGATGTTATTAATAAATCTAACGAAGCATTTTCTTTAAAACCTGATGCAATTTTCTCCCGTACAGAACGATCCACTCCCGCTCCACTGCATTTGCACTAAAATAGGAAAATATTATAATTCAGTGAGACCTCCAAGCCAGCATGACTGATATATTTATATGAGACTGTGGAGCATACTGACAACCTGGTATCATAGCACCTCTGCTGCATTCTTCTCAGATTTGTCTAATAGGCTTCCACTATAAAGCCTCACAACTGCATGGTCCCAGGCGGCCGCAGAGAACAGTGAAGTGGAAGAATAAGGGGAGGATACGAGAGGCAGTTTCATTTTGAGTGATATGACTACTCCCCCAGGAGCAAGTGGGATGGATTTCACACATGGCAATTTGGAGGATCAGCACACACTGCATATACTGTATTCAATGACTGACCCCAGGCAATATGGGCCAAATCTGTGAAGAGGTTGAGCAGCCAGAGAAGGCACAGAGAAAGCATGAAGCCTATAAAAGGGAGAGCAGAGAACAGCTCTGAGTTAAGTGGAAGATCACTGCCAGCCAAAGACAACATGGCGGACTTGGTTAAAAAAAAAAAACTTAACTGAAATCTAAATGAAAAAGATAAAGAAATAAATGCATCATCATGCACAGTTACTATATGATCAGCAGAACATAGTTCCTACGAATATACAAAAAGGGCTTACAGTACAGAAATGAAATGAAAACCATACACATAGAAAATAACCTCAACTTTTACAGTTTATTCTTTATATACACTTGGGAGTGCATAGACTGTGAAATTAAACTAATGCTGGCATATTTAAGTTTGCAAATCTAAAGCAAAACTCCATATTTTTATTTTAACTTTAATCCTTTTTACATCCTGCAAAGATTCATAATGTATGCCGAAGCATCAAAGCATGTTTTTTTCTCCCCCATCTGATCCCTCCTTAATGTGACAACTGTTATGAAGTGTAGAAATACAAAAAAAATAAAAGATTCCCTCAGATTATTAAAAATAAAAAAATAAAAAATCAGCACTCCACGTGGTTCCTCCCCGACAGACCCGTATCTCAACTTCAATAAAGTAGCAGGCTCCTAATGCAGGTATTGGGAGAAAACAAGATACAGATTTGCATAATCAGTGTCACTATACATTTGGGTGGTAGCTGGAGTGTGGCAAGATGACACAGCTCTGGTGCTCTGGCAAGACCAGTGGGATAAAGGAGATGAATATGCATTAAATATGCTGGCAGTTCACTGCCCAAAATGTCCAGCCAAGTTTGTCAATAACATTCGTGTCAGAGATAGTATTTCACGCACATTAGCAGACCCCGCAGCGCTGTCTTCTCAACGCTGCCATGGCAGGACAGGTGGGAGGAGCCGTTTGTGTGGTATGCAATGGTGTCTTAAAGAGGAAAGCTTCAGCCTATGTGGAAACATAAAGCCCTGAGAAACGCAATGGGTAAAAAACCCAAACGGTAACTTAGACCTGTGGATCCCTGCAGCAGCGATACAAAGTCTGGCTTAGAGCCTCGTGATGCCTGCAGAAGGTTCTGAGGTTAGAAGAAACAAATGCATCTAAATTGTGATAAATATGTTTTACGAGTCCTGATTTAATTACCAATACATTCACAAAGAGAAGTTTAGATATAGTTGGATGTATGCACCTGATTCTGACAGCATGTTTTAATTTTTTCCATTTTTACCCAAGACTATAAAGTAGTGCACAATATACACAGCAAGTATCCATCCATCCATCCTCTTCCGCTTATCCTTTTTCAGGGTCACAGGGGGGCCGGAGCCTATCCAAGCTGTCATAGGGTGAGAGGAAGGGTGCATCCTGTACAGGTCGCCAGTCGGCTGCAGGGCTAACACAGAGAGACAGACAACCACTCACACTCACATTCACACCTATGGCCAGTTTAGAATCACCAGTTAACCTAACCCCACTAACTGCATGTCTTTGGAGTGTGGGAGGAAGCCTGAATACCCACAGAAAACACATGAAAACATGGGGAGAACATGCAAACTCCACACAGAAAGACCCCAGCCAGTTGGCGGATTCCAACCCAGGAAGTTCTTGCTGTGGGGCAGCAGTGCTAACCACCCCACCACCACGCTGCCGGAAGCAAACGTGCTTAAGAGAAATATACGTGAAATACATTATGTTGTCTGCCTATAAGTGAAAACATGATTGTATGTTATAAGCAGCAAATGATTGTGAGGTTCTGAAGGTTTTTTTTTTTTTTTTTTTAAAAAAAAAAAAAACCAACCAAAAATTTAAATATTTAATTTAAAAAAAAAAAAAAAAAAAATAAAAAAAACTTTTTTTGAAA
>VUQK01020435.1:42881-56136 GCA_015106715.1 Bujurquina vittata
GGGGCGGCGTAAAGAATAAAAAAAAAAAAAACAAAAAAAAAAAAAAAAAAAAAAAAAAAAAAAACACAAAAAAAAAAAAAAAAAAAAAAAAAAAAAAAAAAAAAAAAAAAAAAAAAAAAAAAAAAAAAAAAAAAAAAAAAAAAAAAAAAAAAAAGAGCAGCCACCCCTGAGAGAAAACCCCCCACCTCTCTGACAAATGGAAAGTTCACTGTTTACTGATGCTTGCTAATAACTGACCGCACATCAGTTATTTTGATTTATGCATTTCAAAGTCTTACAGTAAGCAGAGTCATATATTAACTAATACAGTTCTATATTATGTGTAAACACCAAATATATAAACCCAGAGATGATTCTAACAATAGAGGATGCCAACTTGTGCTATACAAACTGAAAAATCCCATGAGATAAACTTCAGATTTTATATAATACACACACAAGAATATCGATCATACATAAAAGTACTGAAGAACGCAAACTCACTTCATCCAACAATTAATGTTTGAGTCTTTCGGGGGGGGGTTATTTAACCCAGAGCTCTGAGGATGATGAAGCAAGGGCATAAATCACAGAGTGAAACAAGGCAGACTCCTCGATTCATTAATGGAAATGATCTGTCAATATGCTGGAGTCAATTCACACGTGTCAGCTGGGCTCAGCGCACAATGGCCCAGCCAACTTATGAACTCCCTGCACCACTCCAACGAGTCCATAAAACAACTGGCAACGCCGCTGGGGAGCACCCCGAGACACCACCCTCTTGCACAGACCACCAGATGACACAGATGGGGCGAAACCAAACAAAGACGAGACTCCCTTTGTACAAAGACGGGCCCCTTTCAAAAGCCATTCATGCAACAAATTGGGGAAATCTGGCCATGCAGCACTCTGGGTTTGCTCTTTTATTAGCGTGAGCCCTACGTCACACTAAGTGAAATCAGATTTATGGCTCTCTGCGACAAAAGTGGTTAAAATTAAGCTGACTTTTAAGACAAAAAATAAATAAGTAAAGCTACGTTCACCAACAACAGTTGGCCCCCCGCATTATCCAGAAACAGCTCGTTCCACTGTAAACGAACCACACAACAAGAAGTCAATTCACTCTTTTATTACTCTTTGCTGCACAGCACAACAACCACCAAAGCATCAGCTAAGGAAACGCTAATGAGGAAAAGCTAAACAAAGACAACGCTGATCCTTGCTTTCATGTCTTCTCCTCTAGTGCTGATGGATTATTTGGCTAAATATAGGGCTAAATTTTCCAACATGACAGATTTTTATTGTCAAATCATCTTGACAAGCTTGTAAGCGAATGCAACTTCAGTGTCTATGTGTTGTTGACTGCACCAGATAGATATTAATGATTCTTCATAGTCACGGGGACTAATACCTATTAATAACAGCCATGCACAAGGTACTGCAGGGGTAACTTTAAACGGCTTCAAGCTATAGCACTTTCAAAGGCAGCCCATCAGTTATGGAGGTTTATTTCCATGTAGGTCATTAAGTATGAGCACACAAGCTTTCTCTTGTTAGTCCTTCTGCATTTTTCTTTTCTTGTTCTTTCTCAGCTGCGTGCTGGTGCTGCTGCAGCAATCTGCATAGAGAGACATTTGTCATCATTAGCCTTGCTCTGACAGTTGGCACCCGGCATCTCAGATCTCTAAGACTGGCAATTATGAACCCTTCATCCCTTATTTAGGCAACATCACCTAATTTCATCACAGGCCTCACCAAAGGCGCTTGATTATCAACACCCCCAAACCTACAATATGCCCTCAATTCTTCCATTTCCTTTGTTTTGGGCTTCAGTGTACTCCTACTCCTAGATCACATGACATGTGGGCGAGAGTTGTGTTCATTCAATCTGAGATTTGAAATTACTTATCAGGCACGAGGGCTGTAGAGAGGCCTGTATATGAGCATCATGGGGTCAGTGGGCAGATGATTACGGCGCCCACTTTTAGACATCTTGCGGACATTAAGATTAATCACAGTGTTGTTGCTGAACGGCTTCCTTTAAGCAGGAACAAGGTGGGAATCGGCAATAAAGCAAAAACAAACCAACCAAACAAACGAAAATGAAAATAAGCGCATGCTAGCAGAAGACCTAAGCAAATCTAATTTCTAGAAATCAACAATAAAAACACATGTACGTAATAAAAACCAGGTGCTGCAGTTTCCACAACAAAATACCAACTGCAAACTGCACGCTGATGAAAACGAGTGGCAGCAGCGCAGCAGCAACGTCACTGCGTTCAGCCAGCTGCATGAAACGTGCAGGTAAAGGTGTGCTGAACGTTACGCAAGACTGCACGTCCCTTTTTGTAACGCAAACCAGGCATTTCTCTGGATTTTTACTTTGGCAAACAAACTTGAATTGTATATATGCTAAATTCATGCAAATACATGCATGTAATTTATCACCAAGCCTGACAAGCGTACCATATTGCAGAGGGGAGGGGTGAAGGGCCAAATGAAGCTGAGACAATCAATTAAGTTTTATAATTTACACTTTTCTTTGCCTCTTTTTTCTCACAATGTCCCATCAAACCAATACATTTGGTGATTTCTGTGTGCTGCAGCTCACTGTGAGCCGTGTCTGTTGAGGTTACCGCTAGAGGGTCTCTGAGTGCCCTCTGGCCATGTGGTCCAGCTTCCTGACTTATCCAAATGAGGCTGCTAACACACAGCGGAGAACAAAACAAATGAATGGACACAATCCAAAGGGGGTCCACAGCGAGGCTCCAGGCCCAAAAATTAACTGGCCTCCTACAGAGACACCATATTGCGTGGAATAATAATGTTCCATTATTAAAAATCCCAATGACAATTTCATTTTGTGACAAACAAAATTACAGAAAGTGTGTCAAAGTGAGCGACCATGCCATGAGCATATTATTTCTCACAGTTTGAAATCCAAAGTGTCACTGCTTTTAATCTGATCTGTACAAACAGATGTCATCCTACTAAAACCACTCTGACTAATCTGTGCATTAACTCGGGAGCTAGCTGGTTAAATTCCCTTTGTGTGGGATATCGCTTGAGAAGGTAATTTTTAAGACAAAAATAAATAAATAAATCCAGGAACTTAATGAAATATGTTTCAATTGTGCAACTAGATTTTTTAATAAAACAGCATCCATAATTACAGAGTCAATAAAAGGATTGCTGGCCACAAAAGTCTTGATCCAGTTTGTGAATCTTATAATGAGTTAATACAGAAAATCGAATTAAAACACGCATATATTATATTTTAACACCATATTTTCCATATAATAGGTGGAAGAAAATGGATGGCCGGGTGGAAAACTAATTTTCAAAACATAACTTTTAATGCACATACAATTAACAGTAATTATTTTTATGTATCTGCATCTGTTTTAATTAAACATATTTATAGCAGCATAAAGTACTGAGGAGAAAACATTAAATATCATATGATGCACGACTCTGGTGTCACTTGGTAGAGCATAACTTCAAGTCACTCAAAGCGCTGCTTATCTCATCAAAGGCCAATTATGCCATCAGACAAGTACCACTGAACTTATGCCCGTCCATGTTAATACAATGATGGGTCTTGCTAGAAGAAAGGATAAGGGAAAATGGAGAAAAAAATGAAGTGTAGAGGAATGCCCTTTGAACACAAAGAGGCCTTCAAAACAGGGTCACGTGTTCGTGCAAAATTAAGGGGAAGCAGAAGTCATTGTATTGATTTACACAATCATGCATGCATGCATTTTGCTGGGTCAGAAATAGGCCCGTGCTGGAATCACAACCCCATATATCACACTGGAGGGCCTTCAATAGCCTAGTGGGGTAGTGAGTGAAGCAACAAAGATTGCAATGTTGTAATGGTAAAGATGTGGGTAAGGAGACTGGATTGTCTTAGGCTAGACCTGACAACTGCTGGAGTCATGGGACTGCAGAGCAGGTTGAGTTACTGTGGGATCTGTGCAACCACATGCTTTAGATTAAGAGGTGATAATCTCAATGAAAATCCCTGCTTCTATCACGCATAGGGACGGCCAAACACTGGAGTACAAACTCGAGAGGCGCAACTGGATTCGGAGGTATCTGACTTGGAGTAAGATAGCCTGGAAAGTGAGCCTAGTCTGGTTTCAATAAAAAACAAGTACCTGCTGAGCCACAGACAGTGGGAGAGAGTGAGAGAAAAGACTATCAAAGCCTAAAAGGGGAAGACTTTTAGCTACCTCTCACCACATGAAAACCTTTCAAAACGTCCTCTGCATATAAAACATTTAAGCTGTAAAATGGAATCACAGCTAAATGTGATGAAAACTAGAAAGAAACCATTATCATTATTGTTATTATTTACTGTTATACTATTTCCCCACAATTGGATGTAAAGAAAATTTTTAAAACATTAAAAGAAATGCTACCCGTTATGTGCAACTTCTGCCTAGTAACAATGTGAAATTATCACCAGGGTTTACCAAGCAGCTACTGGCAGTGTGTGTGTTCATGACAGGCTGTGATGATAATGGGAGTCACCTATCCATCAAGGTCCCTCCCGCGCACACGCCACCTCCTGCCCAGCCGCATCCACGTAGTTAGAGCTGGAGCTGACGAGCGGCGGTTTGCCCTCATAACGTCTGCTTGTGTGCAGTTCAGGCTATGAGTGTAAATGACTTTTTGTTGCTTATCTGATCCGTGCAGCATTATCTTTTTGAAGTTTTCTTCAAAGCACACACTGTATTGTGAGATGAGTGCCAGTGCAATGATGAGAGCCAGAGAGGGTTTAGTGCAGATGTAAGCTCACTTTATTGAGGATCATGGCACCGTCTATAAAATGCACATATACGTCCATTTCAACTGTCAGAATGATTTGGTTTTTACTTACTTTTTCATTTTAATTTTCAAAATACTGAAACTATTTTTTTTTGCTGGTATTACCATCTTATTGAATAAAATACAATAAGAATGCAGTGTGCCAGTGAAATTTTTCTTTATTGGAATAATTATATTCTGTATTCTAATCATGTTCATTATTAGAAGTACTTTCAGAGAAAAATAATAATTCAAAGAGCAAAATAAGTATTTACTTTTATACATTCTTATTTCACTGAAACTGCGATCAAAATTTGACAGTAATGTGTGGTAAATATGATAAAACATTTTTTTTCAGAAAACTGTAAGAGGCAAATGTTTGTCAGCATTACAGCTGTTGTGGTTTTCTTACAAAATACAGCCATTAAAACACTGAAATAAAATCACAAAATACAAATGTATACAAAAAAAATCATTATCATACAAGCTGAATTTTGATAGCTGAGATACTAACTTATTCAAACTTATGATAATTATTAAATTAAATAAGATGTCAAAAACTATAAATAAATAGTGTGAAAACATTGTAATGTCTCAGAAATAAATGTGTTAGCTCAACGCTGTTTATTAATCAACACTCAAAGATCCAAATAAAAACAAAAACACGGTTATTTCATTAATATGACATAAAATAAAGTACAAATATATATATTTTTAATCCACATATATTTATATATTGCTGCCTGCATTTATCCATTAAAAATATGATTTTTCTGCTATGACCTATATGCAAAAAATAAACAAATAAAAAATTGATCTGGTGCGCTGCAGAAAAAAGATACTGAAATAATACTGAAAAAACTGACCTATTTATTAGACGAATACTTGAATACCAAACAATTCTAAACCCACCTACTGTTTCAAATATGATTCAACAGAGCGCACTAAAAAAAAGAGAAAAAAACGAAGATAACGTCCAAGAAAAAAAGGCACGCTGCGCTGTGGAAATTCTTTTTTTCTTCTTCATCTTCTCTCCAAATGCGTAGGTGTACTTCCGCTCCTCGATATACTACTAGTACCTGTACTTTTTACTTGTATATAACACCCGGGGATGAATTTGTTTTCGATAAACTGCGGTGACGCATCGGACAGCGATTGGACATCTTGGTTTCAACTCCTCCCTTATAATAAAGTGTGTGTGTGCGTGTGTTCCCGTTGTAAAACACAGTAACACCGGGCGTCTGCGTCAAGAGGACACACTCCACTCTGCGCAATTACGCGGAGCCTTAACTGGCACAGTGATCAGACAAAAACGAAAAAGGCATTTCTGCTGAACAAGACTGAAATGGACTTTTAATCACGCCACCCCGATAATTTCGAGGACCTGCTTTGAGCACTTCATTGCAGTTTACGGCACAGCAGCTGTTAATGTTATGATATGATTTTTACGCGTGTGCTCTGAGCACAGCTTAGTTGTTTTATAAATACACTTTTTTTTCTTTGTAGACAGCTTTCTTTCTTCTCTAAAATTGGCTCCCGTACAAACAGCCGCGTTGGATCCCTCGGCTTACTGCGAGACTCCGGTGTATAACCCGGATCTCTGCCCTAATATGATAGCCGCCCAGGCAAAGTTGGTATATCACCTCAACAAATACTACAACGAGAAATGTCAGTCTCGAAAAGCAGCCATCGCCAAGACCATCCGAGAGGTGTGCAAGGTGGTTTCGGATGTCCTGAAGGAGGTGGAGGTGCAGGAGCCCCGCTTCATCAGCTCTCTCAGCGAGATGGATAATCGTTTCGAGGGACTGGAGGTCATTTCGCCCACCGAATTCGAGGTTGTACTCTATCTGAATCAGATGGGAGTATTCAACTTTGTGGACGACGGGTCCATTCCCGGCTGCGCCGTCCTCAAGCTCAGCGACGGCCGCAAGAGAAGCATGTCTCTGTGGGTTGAATTCATCACAGCCTCCGGTTACCTCTCTGCGCGCAAGATCCGGTCGAGATTTCAGACACTGGTGGCGCAGGCAGTAGACAAATGCAGCTACAGAGATGTTGTCAAAATGGTCGCTGACACGAGTGAAGTGAAGCTGCGCATTAGAGACAGATATGTGGTACAAATCACGCCGGCTTTCAAGTGCACTGGCATCTGGCCACGGAGCGCTGCGCACTGGCCCCTGCCTCACATCCCGTGGCCGGGACCTAACAGGGTGGCAGAAGTCAAAGCGGAAGGTTTCAATCTTTTATCCAAAGAGTGTTACTCCCTGAACGGCAAGCAGAGCTCAGCAGAGAGCGACGCCTGGGTTTTGCAGTTCGCCGAGGCCGAGAACCGACTCCTTCTGGGTGGATGCAGGAAGAAATGCTTGTCTGTCCTCAAAGCTTTGCGAGACCGTCACCTCGAACTGCCCGGACAACCTCTGAACAACTACCACATGAAAACGTTGGTTTCCTACGAGTGTGAGAAGCATCCCAGGGAGTCGGACTGGGACGAGAACTGCCTCGGCGATCGCCTGAACGGGATACTATTGCAACTTATTTCGTGTCTGCAGTGCAGAAGGTGCCCTCATTATTTCTTGCCCAATTTAGACCTGTTTCAAGGAAAACCTCACTCTGCGCTAGAGAACGCAGCCAAACAGACTTGGCGACTGGCGAGAGAAATACTGACCAACCCCAAAAGCTTGGAGAAACTCTGAGGTAAAAAATAATATATATATATATATATATTAGTTCACCTCGTCTTAAAATGTGTTGAAGAGGCCTAATGAGCTCATAAACGGACAGAAAATATTGCCAAACAATTTGCAAGTCTTGTGAAATGTGACTGTCCTCTGTTGTTATGTTTTGGCCATGCCTGTTTCAAGATTTGATTTGATTTTTTTTTAAATAACAGTTTAACTGGTCACTCTCCCCGTTGCACCTTTTGGAGGTGTCAACACTTAAATGTAAATCATTGGCTAATCCAGGAGGCCACCCCAGCAGTGGTTTCTTTCCTCTCCGTGTCACACGGTTGCCTAAATCCTGCATTTCCTCAAACGCTTTAAAATAAAGCCCGTGACGACTTTTTGGAAGAAAAAACAAAACAAAACAAAAACACATCTGTACATTTTATACTGTAAATACATTCATAGATTGTGATTCGAGTGGTCTGAAATTGTGAATGTTGTTCTGTGACACGTAAATAGGATCCACCTGTTTAAATCTACTTCTGATTTTTTGTTTCTTTATCTGGTAGAAACGTTTTTAATTTATACTTGCATCAGTGGTAGTCTGATTCACCTGTTTCAATGGACATTTTCTAATATTTAAAAGTTTACATTTTGATGGTAGGCCTAGGCATTTTTGTTACATTGAAAACATTCCATCAATTTACTTGAATTATTATTTAAAGTACAAACATTTGAATTGTTTTTCCTCTACCGTGCTTAGGCCTACATGATTTTAAAAAAAGAAAATGATAACATATATATAGTATAAATATATATTACAGTTTAATTGGAAAAAATGCACTTGAAATACACTGGATTATAACATCTGTGATCTGTTTTTTTTATTTCTGTCTTTGATCTAATTTAAAGAGCTAATAAAACGAGCTGTTTTATATTTGTGTCCCATTATGGTTTTATTAAGTGTGTATTTGCTATAGTGAAGTAGGCCTATGACCATGGCGTAATTATATGTTGAACTTTTAATTTGAGGGGGGGTCTCACGCCCTTGGAGGGATACTACATTTGAAACTTTCCAAAAAGAAAAAAAAAAATGAGGGGGGGGGGCGATTTTAAAAAAATATTCATTTTCATATTCAACATTTTAAAGGGATACGAAATCCTGCCGATTACTTTGAACATTAAAAAAAAAGTCCCTACAGTAATTATAACATCACTTAGATAACCAGGTCCCCTGGCAACCTGCGATTACCTGTCATTACGCTTTATCGAGCATGCGCCAATAGGGTCCAAAAATGTGACCTAACAACAAAAAAATCTGAGCAATAAATTTTTTTAAAAAGAAAAGAAATACAGAGCATATGCGGAGGAGCAGTGGACATGTAGACCCACGCGTTGTAATTTTAAATCTCCAAATGTGCGCTGAAATAAAGCATGAATACACCTGTCGGACGGTTGTAGTGAAAAAAGGAAAGGAAAAAATAATACCGAGCAGCCTGTCCGAAACCAACTGCACGCTTTAAACTTGAGCTGCACACTTGCTTGCAGGTTACTTACCTTTGAGTCGACCTTTTTGAAGGCAGGGTCATCCTCGTCCACCTCAAAGTAGATTTCAGTGGTGGTGATGGACAGAGTCCCCCGCGCCACCAGGACAGGGGCAACAAGCTGGGCCGGGCTGCTCAGGACCACTGGGCCTGCAGAGAGAGGACGGCCACAGGCTCAATAAGTAAATTATTATTTTAACTAAAGCCAGGCTAAGTTTAATTCTGCTAAACCGCTCAATGCGATCACAGGATCAAACCGCGGCCTGTTCGACTACGTGCACACGCAATCTGCGGATATAAATACTAATGCACTTTAATAAATCTATGTATATATTTAAAAAATATTACAAAATTTATATTTCTTTTACATTGTAATTGCGTTATTTATCACGCCAGTGTATACAAAGCGCATCGATGGCAGCCTCTTTGCAGGCCCGTTTTTGGTAGTGCGCACGCGTACCAGCGAAAAACAGAAAGCATTTAACGGGGTTAAACCGGGGGGGGGGGTAATTTAAAAAAAATTAAAATAAATTTCAGTATTCACATACACTGATAAGGAGTAACAAAAATATTTTTATAACCTAATCGTTATAATGTTTCCATTAAGACACATTTAAAAACGTTCCTATTATCCGTGTAATTATAATATTCATTTACAAAATTGTTTTTCAAGACTGCTTTAAAACGGACAAGCCAAAGGCGAATTCTGGAAATTAAAAAAAGACATAACAATAATAATAATAATATTAAAAATAGAAATAAAGGGAAATTATAAAAATTACATAAATAATATAATAACAAAACTCGTTTTCTATTTCAAATCGTCGTCGACAGTGTTAAGGTGGGCTTGTGGCCCTGGTCAGCTGATAGTGATCACATCTTTATTTCAGTCTCCTCCCTCCCTCCCTCCCTCCCTCCTTCCTCTGCCTCATCCTCATCCTCCATGTTCTCAGATCAGTGTCGCTGTGGAGTACCGTTACAGTGATTTGTCTGCTCTCAAACGAAACCTCTCGAAATCAGGATATTTATCGATCCCTTAAAGTCCAAAGAGCCACTTTAATGTCTCATCAATCTTAATCTGCGCTCCTCGGCCAATTATGGCCGATAGTGTTACAGGAATACAACTGGATTTCGGTCTCAACTCCCAGAGCGCCCCTTCATCGCTCTTGCAGGCTGCACAGTTAAAGCGCCCTCCCTGATTTTTGCTCGGGTCCATTAACGGCGATCCTATCTCCTGATGCTATCAGCCCACACGTTGCTTACAAGCTTCATATAAGTAACCGGTAACCTCACGCCTGTTTTTCTGCATGTCTGATAAGGTTTGGTGTATTTGTTTAAAAGGAGAGAAGAAGAAGAAGAAGAACAAGAAAGGAGGAGGAGACCCAATAGCAGTGAAAGCGTGTTAAAAAAACTTTTAGATTATAATAATATTTTTAACACAACTGATTCTTTTTGGCTTACAACAATAAAAATAGACTGCCCTTATGTTCACTCCAGTCCCTAAATTATAAACCAGTCCACCTCTTACTAAAAGTAACACTTCTAGGACTGAAGGAGCACACAGAGAAATGCTCTATAGCTTCGAGCATTGAGCCACTGCATCCATTGCTCATAGGCAGGAAGAGGATTAGGCAGTAATCCCCTCAGGGATCCTTCCATAATTAGGCTATATGGCATTAAAATGTTTACATGAGAATAATGAAATTAAGGGCAAGCTACACAGGATGAGTCTTATATATAGGATAAAGCTTAAATTACCCGGGTGATGGGTCTTTCTTTTAATGAAAAATGCAAATATTTCTTAAATGACAGGCCAGTTTAATGAAGTGATGAAAAGTCTCATTTCATTGTGGAGGGAGTTTGGGAGAAGTGCTCAGAAGATCGGTATATTATTACCCACAATTCATCCAGCGGACTGCAGTATTTGATTAGTGCTTTTATATTTTATCTTATGAGGGAAGCAGAAATGGACATGGGTTACATGCATACCACAGCGGTATCACACACACACACACACACACACACGGACTTACAGACCTTTGAAACAACAAAAAGCACAATAACCTTTTCTCTTCCTCTCCCATCCTTTGCGAATTACATTCATAAATGTTATGTTGCTTTTCCTTCATGAAAATGTTACATTTTAAGGGCTCAGCACTCTGAATGGGGACTTAAAATGGATACAGAAAGCCTAAATTAGGGCAAAACAAAATGGTTGCGGCTTCTAAACCACACTTTGGGGTATATTAACGTGGTTCCGGGATGCCAGCTGAGCAGTCATATTTACAGTCTCCTCTTTGACATGAGGCTCCGGCTTTTCTATTCTTTGTCCTCACACACATTTCTGCTTTGCCCGATTCTGGTAACGATACGTGCATACAGAAAGGTTCATTTATTGCCAGCCCAGGCATAGACAGCATTTCCACTGTTTGTGGGGGAGCAAAACTAATCATAGGTTCAGTAACCACAACTGCCGGAGCCCATGAGTGTAGGCGCCGCCCCTTTGGCAGCGGCGGCGGCAGGCACTGACCCAGCGGCTGGCAGGAGGAGCGCTGTTGTTGACAAGGATCTAGTCCCAGATCTCTCATTAAGGCTGCTCATGCCTGAGACTAGATGCAGGACAAACACAGACAGTGCATCCTGGTAAAAACATTACCCAAATGTTACAGAGCATGAAAGCCCCCCTACTGGTAAAAAAAAATTGCACTCAATCATAAATATACATTGTTAAAGCAGCATTTACTTATCAAAGTCAGCATCAACCTTCTGAATCTGGTTCCTAATTTCAGCTCACACTTCATAAATGTATCACAAATATTCAACCTCTGCATTTTTAGGTTATACAAGGTCATTATTAGCACTCTCAAGATAATACACTCCGTTTGTATGTTAGCTCTCGGCTTGCGCTTTAGGCAGACCAGTGCAGGGTTCATCTGACAGACATGAGTGTTTGGCTGCCTGCTGGCCCTGGGACAAAAAGGAGGGGTTAGTGTCCTCCTCTGAGATTCATCTGTTGGATCTTAGAGGGGATTTCACTGCTCAGCAGTGCCCTAGTTCAGACTGAGATCCATATACTGAGCCACAATAACTCTGTAATGCATGGCTGTGAAACAGATGTTTAAGTGTTTAGCAGTAGATTTTTAGACTTCTTTTTCTCTCTTTTTTTCTTAAATCACAGTTTGTTCCTGGAATGAATAAATGAGATTAATGCATTTGTATCTGTTACTGTCATGCACGTTAGTTGTAGCTCTGGTTCTACAGGATTTGGAAATAACAACAGACATCAACTGCTAGCATTGCGCAATCAAACCAGCGACACTCCAGTTAAACTGGCAGGACCCGGTAACAGCTTCTGATTGTCCCGTTCAGTTGGGTTGGTTTTAATGACAATACAGCTATCGTGAATTCTCTATTGGGGAAAAATAAATATTGTTTATTTACATATTCTGGAGTATCCAACAATCAAAATTAAAACAGCATCCAATGGCAACAGCAGCTGATGGGCTCTCACCACCTGCAGAGAAGCTGCAGCTACTTTCATATTTTTATTGCTTTTTGTTCTTCTTCGCCAGACAAAAGAAAAAGGATTTTCTCAATTTCAAATGGCTGCCAGGGTTAAGTATGACTTCATATTCTAATAAAAAATAAATAAAAAAGCTCTTAGGCATCACTCAATTAAAAAAGAATTCTGCTCACGCCAATCACCAATTGTTTCCATGAGGTGTTAAGTGAAGAGGTTGGCTTTATAATCAAGAATGCAGTGCATCATTCTTGATCTGCACTCAAAGCTCGAGTAATGTGTAACACTTTTAAAGCCTCGCTAAGGTTGAAAGGCTGGATCACTTTCTTCAGACACAGAAAATGATGCTGGCTCAGTGACGGGCTGTCTGGGCAGCCATCACAGTTACAGTTTACTGCACTATTGCCTGAATTATGTCAGACAAATTATTAAAGCTGCATTCACATACTGACCGCAAAATCAAATAAAAAAACAAATCACACAAGTAACATAAATCAAAGGTGTTTTAATTATTAATTTGTTTCTATTTCTTAGGAATCTAATCATTTCAAATGATGGTCAGTCTAATAACACGCAATAGAGGAAAAAAAAAATTATATGCAGTTTCCTTGGCAACAACTGATAAAGTCTTAGACATTATTTTCATTTCAAAGCAAAATGCATAGTTTAACAATTTCCAGTCAATGTATCAAAAGTCTAGATTGTATTAGAAATTTTATGACTTATTATGTTAGAATATA
>VUQK01020436.1:0-10706 GCA_015106715.1 Bujurquina vittata
TGTTGTTTTTATCTCTCTCTTTTTTGTGTTTGTGTGTGTGTTTTTATAAAAAATATTTTATATATATATATATATATATATATATATATATATATATATATATATATATATATATATGAAATTTCATGTTTCACATTGAGTTAAATTTTGCCTGTTTGTATTTTTACAACAATAATATCCAAAGGTCTGCACTAACATTAAGGAGAAACCCATAAACGCTCTGAGACTCTGCAATAGTAAAAAAAGAAAAGAAAAAGCAGCGCCACCTGCAGACAGACTCCATTAATTTGTATGTTGATGACATGGGCTAAAGAGAAATCTGTCCATGAAACTGTGTTTTTCTTTTCATAAAAACTACACACACACACACACGCACACACACACACACACAATGAAACAATATTATTCAAAATATCAGTTCAATGAAATTTAAATGTCAGAATATTTAATGTGTCATTTAAAGTTCCAAAACATGTATTGTGGTTTCAAAGGCACATCAGGGGCGTCTCCTGTGGCATCAGAGGAATGTGGTAATAAACCTGTTCGGTCTTCAGTGATTGCTCTAGTTTGTTGTTTTACCACAGAGCGCACACAAAAGAGTACACAACACACCTGTCAGTACATGGGATGACTGAAATAATAAGCATTTATAATTAACAGGGTGTGATTGGTTGAATGACTTAATTGTCAAAGTATTATTGCACTGTGATTGATACCACACTGAAAATTTACATTCGGAACAGGAGTGAGATTGGGGGGGGAGGGGTGTCTACTAATGCCTGAAACAATTTACATAGACAAGCTCTCATATCCTCGCCGTGCATGACGCTGGATGACACATCTGAGGTTTTAATATGCCACAACAGTAATGGATCTTTGACATGAAAAATGAGGACAAGTTAAAAGTGGAGGGGTCTTAATTATTGAGACACTCGCTGTTAGGTTGAATTCATTAAGTGACTTCAAAATTGAATTTCTGTGCAGGCATTGCAAACTCAGTTCCATTGTAAATCACGATCGACAGCTTAAATTATCCTTGCGTTTGAAATTAATTACAATAAATTGCGAATATCTGCAGTGCTAATGTGGTCAAGTACATGATCATATTCCCAAGTTGTCGGCCTATGACAATCAGCTTGGATTGTACTGAGATGCAACCATTCAAACTCACTGCACTTCATAATAAATAAAAGGATGCAATAATAAGCCAAGCATGTGTTTTTGAGAAGGAGACAGGTATGAGGTAATGAAGGTGGATGAGTTTAAAAACCTGGGATCAACCATCCCAAGCAGAAGAGAGTGAACAAGAGAGGTGAAGAAGAGAGTGCAGACAGGGTGGAGTGGGTGGAGACAAGTGGTGGCAGAAGGATATCACAGCAGCAAGAGTGACAGGGAAGGTTTGAGGCCTGCCATGATGGTGGTGATACCGGCAAAAAGATAAGACAAGCTGAGCTTGGAGGATGGAGATGAAATAGAAATGAGTACCTCAGAGGGTTGAGCTTTTTGGAAACAAAGTGAGCGAGCAGCTGAAAGAAGAAGAAGCAGAAAGAGAAAGTAACAGAAAGTTTGCTTTTTATTAACGGTCTACTGAAACAGGATGCCAGTTTGAGTTTAAACTAAGTCATAAAAACGTTTTTGAAGCGTCCTCTAAATTAACGTTAAATTTGATGACTAGTAACTGCTTTAAAAAAATCAGGATCAAATCTCTCTCAGAAAATGTGTCTGATATTACTGATGACTAATTTTGGAAAGAGTGAGATGATTGCAGAGGTGTGCAGACGTACACGAACTCATCGGTCATGCAACACATCGACGCCAGGGGGCACCAGCGGACACACGGCACGGCTGACTTTCCGGAAATGGAGACACGAGGCGAGCCAAACATTTTCCACCGGCTCCTTCTCTCTTTGTCCAGCCAGCTCTTGCCGAAGCAACATCCACAGCACCACTATGGCGAATGTTGCCGACACGAAACTGTACGACATCCTCGGAGTGTCTCCGTCCGCAACTGAAAATGAGTTAAAAAAGGTAATTACCCGGGAGACAAACCGTGACATCGTTTATCGCGTTTCTGCTTCGCAGCGTTAAAAACGCCTCAGTCAGGAAATGCGTTGCTATGCGAAGCTAACTAACATTAGCAGCGAATCTGGCTAACCGGCCTGGATGCTCATGTGATTATGGGGCTGCGTTGTTTATGGATCCAGTAAATGTTTCATTGTTCTTTTACACTTTATCGCGGAACAACTTAGAAAACGTCTTTAAAGAAGACTGTTACGTGAAAAAAGCCGAAACCTGGGCAAGCTCGTGAGCATCAAACCGTTGACCTTATGCTAACTTTAGCTCAGGTGTTTGTCGCGGAATCAGCCAACCAGCCTTTAGTTTTATGTTTGACAAGAAGGTGGAAATTATTAACCGTCTCCTGACACCCAGTGACCGAAATAAGACGACGAATCCGAGTTTAATTTTTATTCATCGGCTTGAATGTTGTTTTTTTTGTTTTCACATCCACCCGGCTGCTCGCGGAATCCACACTGCGTATTGATATTTGAAGTTAGCCAGCCTGGACTAGATTTAAATTATGCTTATCTACCTCTCTTATGCATTAGCGTGTTGTTGGTTATCTTTAATTAGGCTGTCATATTTCTAGCTTAAACCTTATCGTAACCTTTTCGGTACTTAGCTTAGAAAACATGCTAATTAGCTTAGTCGCGTTAGCGCTGAAATAGTCAGACATTTTGAGCTGCCTTTTTTCACAAAAGGGTAATTCCCAGAGGTGAGTGCTTGGAAATGGTGAATGATCGTCGTCGACACCGATTAAGGATTAATGTTGGGAATAAGAGGGTTTTTTTTCTTTTCAAAGTCGACACAGGTAGCGCTTCGCCGACCCGGTTTGTTCGCAGAGGGAGGCACGTGTGATTACGTAAACCGTAGATAAGCTTCCTTCGTGTGTTTTTCTTGTCGACGTAAGTCAGCAATAAGCATCGCTTTCCCAAATGTAAAATGTAATCGCTAAAGGAGTTACCCCTGTTTTTTTCCCTTTTAGGCATACCGAAAATTGGCAAAAGAGTATCACCCTGACAAGAACCCAAACGCTGGAGATAAGGTAAGCCTCATCTTTGAGCCAGGCCCCTGGTTTACATTTACAGTGGAGCTGGGCATCATATGGCTGGATGAGTCATGTTTTCAAACAGAAGTGGTGGGGAAACAAGAAAAAGCTCAACAAAAACCCCTTTAAAATAATTTTGAAAAGTTATCGAAAACAAACAGCCCTCCCTTGTGCTTCCTTTGGATCTGTGTGAACTTGAGATGAGCTCCTTTTTCATTTTATGCCACAGATTCTAATTTATGTACACTGTAAAAAAAAATATATATATATATATATAATATATATATATATAAAACTAAAATGGAAGTGACTTCGATTTTAGTTTCACTTTTTGTTTTACAGTTACTTTGCTTTAAGCCTTTGCACTTGGTTCTAACAGGATTCAAGTTGTTATGGAGCATGCATTTCCTGAAGCTGTGGGAGGCTTGATGACTTCCCACAGCTCTACATTGTCTTTAGTTTATAATGTAGATTTTCTGTGAAGGCTAGTGGAAATGCAGGGGGGAAAATTAAAAGCCTGTCTTCCATCATCCCCCATATTGCACAGTGAGATTTTATCAGCAGGGGATTGTTAGCAACAGGAAAATACCAACTTTATAGTCTTAAGCCTGCAGGCGATGTTCATAGTAGTGAAAACATTTGAATTTAGGAAACTCTTTACACTGGCGGTTCGATTAACATATAACTCTCGCTGAACTTTTTTTTTATTTCTTCAACTCTGTAATGATATCTTACTGTTGAAAACTGTAATTGTTAATGACGGATATAAATTAGACACTGTAATGAATACATATGTACTGATTGTCCTTGTTGGAGTTTTCCAAAATAAATCCTGTGTTCCCATCCCGGCTGATGGTTTCCAGGCCTTTTAGGGTTTATGTATGTTCAGCAAGAAGGTATGTGATCTGATATTGAATTACCATTTGCAGCCTTAGCACGCTTTGTCCATGATGCTATCACACTTGCTCTCACCAAGAAAATGGATGCTGGGTCATCGTCTTTTTATCTGTTACTTTTCAGAAAATTTCAGTATTTTTCAAGCTTCTGTATTTGCTATGAACTGAAATTACATACAGGGGTTCTTCCTGCATAGGGGAAGATTTGTCCGTCCGTCAGAGGTTTTAGATGGAGCCAAAGGAAAGTTGTTGTTAAAAAAACAAAAACAAAAAATATTCCCACCATTGGTGATTGGTGTCTGTTTTCCTTAAGCACATATTTATCAGATCGTCCCAAAAGAGACTGTGTATGGGTGTATCTAAGTGGGTCAGTTGATTGCTTTGTCAACTCCCAAAGCCCCATTTTTAACCAGGTAAATCCCTTCATGCAATTAATTTTTCTTTGTTTCCTGTCCTCTTAAAATATAGTTTAAAGAAATCAGCTTTGCCTATGAGGTGCTAACTAACCCCGAAAAAAAGGAACTTTATGACCGCTATGGAGAACAAGGTTTGCGGGAAGGGGGTGGAGGTGGCCCTGGAATGGACGACATCTTCTCCCACATCTTTGGTGGTGGACTCTTTGGCTTCATGGGTGGACAAAGCAGTCGATCCAGGAATGGAGGTCGCAGGAGAGGAGAGGACATGGTCCATCCGCTCAAGTAAGACTTGTAAACTCATGGATGGACTGCATAAATTTAACATTTTTATGTGTTTGGAATTACTTAAAAAATGCTCTTGACGTGCAGTACAGCCAAATCTTGATTTGCTTAACAGTAATTTTTTTTTTGTTTGTTTCCTGTAGGGTTTCATTGGAGGACCTTTACAATGGAAAAACAACTAAACTACAACTTAGCAAGAATGTACTGTGTAGCACTTGTAATGGGTGAGCAGTATAACCAACATGGTGCTGTTGATGTCTACTGGATTCTTTGGTCTTTTACAGTTTGTTTTTTTCTTGTTACATTTCTGTAGTTCGTAACATCTTTGGCTTTCTGTGAATACAGGCAGGGAGGCAAGACGGGCGCTGTACAAAAATGTACAGCATGTAGGGGGCGTGGCATGCGCATCATGATCAGACAGCTGGCCCCTGGCATGGTCCAACAGATGCAGTCCGTGTGTACTGATTGTAATGGAGAAGGTAAGGGCCACAGTAACATAGACCATGACCAAGCAGTTCTGCTGTGCTTTTTGGTGCTTCAGTGTGCGCAGATCTCTCATTCTGTAACCCCCCCCTCCCCCATCTGCCCCAGGTGAAGTTATCAGTGAGAAAGACCGCTGTAAAAAATGTGAGGGGAAGAAAGTCGTGAAGGAGGTGAAGATCCTGGAGGTGCACGTGGACAAAGGCATGAAGCATGGCCAAAAAATTACCTTTGGAGGGGAAGCTGACCAGGCGCCTAGCGTTGAACCTGGGGATATAGTTCTGGTCCTGCAGGAAAAAGAGCACGAGGTATGTGGGGAACTTATTCACCTTATCCTGCACCAACAGGGGGTCATGGTTTTTGCAATATAATTTGGGACAGTCTTTTAGGTTTGATAGTTTTGGGTTAGTTCATAATTAATTTCCCTCCAATTTAAAAAGGTGACCTTGTTTCTGATCTTGCTCCCCATACCTGACCACAGCTTCCTATTGTACATTATTTTGAGGTCAAACTGTTGTGTGGATTCTCTCATCACTACAAAAATCTTTGTGCGAAAAACGTCCCATATTTGGCTCTGATACAGGCTTCTGTGTGCAGAGGTGGCAAATTTACTCCTAAAACAAACAATAAGCTTCAAAGAGTGGAAATTAAATCTGAGGCATTTGAAGGTAGTCTTGCAGCGTTTGTATATTTGTCTTTAATTTTTTTTGGACGGGTATTACAGGACAGGATGTCACATTGGTGCAGTGTTAGTGCTGTCATTGCCTGGGGTCTTTCTGTGTGGAGTTTGCATGTTCTCCCTCCTGCTTCCTGCTGCAGTCCAAAGATGTGTGTGTTAGGTGAATTGGTGATAGTTGAATGGTTGTGTCTATGTCTTAACCCTGTGATAGACTGGCGACCTGTCCGGGATACACACTTCTTGCCCAGTGACAGCTGGGATGGGCTCCAGCTCCTCCATCCTAAACTGGACAAACAGTTAAAAATGAGTTAATGGCAGGATTTTATAATACAAACAACACTTTGTGAAGGCAGTTCATGCAGTGATCCAGAGTTTCAGTACATGTATGCACAAAAGCCAGTTGTACCAACATATTTGACAATATTACCAAAGATTAAAACTATTTTCTTCTTTGTAAGTACACAGTATTATTCTAGTTTTCACTTATTTCAGGAGTATAATTTATTCATTGTTTTTTCAAATTTCATTTTCATGGACGATAATACACCTTTAGCCAGGTGACATTTCCTAATGGCTTACCTGTACAAAAATATGTGAAAATGATAAAGTTGTCCTTGGTAGTGGCAGCCTTCTCAGTGTTATCGTGTGAAAGTTATTGTCTAGAAAAGCAGGAAGTGCAGTTAGCATTGGAAAATTAACTAAGGATTTATTAACAATGGTGAATGTCGCTCAGGGGTTTTTTGGCTTCAGAGATTAGTGAGATCTCTCTCGTATCCTTTATTCCTGTTCCAGCTTACAGCCTGACGTTTAACAGTGCACTCATGGCCTGCTTTAGATTCAGATACAAAAAAGACCCCCTACTGACAGCCTGGGTGTCTATGGTCATAGAACATCTGGAGTCCACTGTATTGCTATATGTCTATATTGAGTGTTTTGTTTATGATAAGGTTTAGCAAGTCTTGGTACTTTGCTTTAAGTCTTCAGTGTCATGGATGGTCCTGCATGTGTTGGCAAACCTCAGTATGTTCTGGTTTCCTTTACATGGAGCAGGGATAACCGGTTTTCTTGTAAAGAAGAATTCTCTAGTAGTCACGTTTTTAGGTGACTGTCAGAGCTTAAGATGTAGGATTACTGTGGTGGATAACTTAATTTTCTTACATACACAATTCTCTTGATTAGATATGTGAACTAATTGGTCCAGTTGGTCCATGCACCCCTAATACATAGATTATGTAATTTAAAATGTAGTTTCAGTACTCCAATGCTTGAAATGTACCATGATACAGGGTTAGGGTTATTACATTGTGGGTTTGTAAGCAGTGCACCTGCTGTGGCTCAGAGTTGCTTTGTCTGCTGTTTGAGTTATTGGGCTACCTTTGATTCATGAGTAAATTATTGATCTGAAGCACCCCTCTGTCTGCAATAATTCAAGAAATAGTGGGGAAAATATCAGATTTTATCATAAATAATGCCTAGTGAAGCAAAGTCTAGTGGATATATATAAAGAACACATTAGAGATTAAACATTCATCCAGTCTTCATAATTAAATTATACTACACCTTTATGTTGCATTTCTGTAGTTTATTTATATTCTGTGTCCTGAGGGGGGTGGGGGTCACTTCCTATAAATCTTAGTTGTCACCTAAAGGCTCCGTCTCTGTAATTGCTGGACGTGTAGTCAACACAAACAAAGGAAAGTTGGCCACCAGTGAACCGAGGGAAAAACGATCCTGTCCAGCAGCTGAACGCAGTATGCCTGAGAATGCAGAAAAGGAGTGTTTCTGTTCACTGAAACAGTGTAGCGTTTGATTTTAAATAGTTGCGTGAAGTGTTGAGATCCCAGTTGCAAAGCTTGTAGCTGTTAGCCAAAAAGTGACGTGCATCTTCTCATGACTTTGATTACGGTTTTGTTGCAAATGTGTTTACCTTATTGGCAAAGCTGGATTGATGGCTTCAGACACTGATCTTTTTCAAGAGCAATTCGGCTGCTCATAACAGTAATAAAAGCCAAATGGTGTAATGGGCAGATCATAATGAAGCTTTTTCATCATAAGTATGCCAGACTAGACACATGGGCATGTGAGTCGCTTACATAGGTAAACGACCTACATTAGAGGAAAATGGGTTAAGGAAATATATTTCACTTGGTCTAATGTTCCATTTGTGCTCTTAATCTTACTGAGTGGGATTCTGGCTGAACTAGAACAGCAGCCAGAGCTTTAGCAGTGCCTCTAGCTCTTTCTCCCAGAGGGGGTCTATCTTTAATGTCAAAATTTGTCAGTCACAGACAGTGGAAGCAAGGTAGGTTAGTATAGCCAGCAGCAGCAACACACAAAACACTGATAACAGAGCATCAGCACTCTTTATGAAATGCCACACAACAAAAGATTTGAGGTAATAAAATGACAAGAGAGGCAGGTACACCTGTACAGGTCGCAAGGCCAACACACACACACAGACACCATTCACACTCACAATCACACCTATGGACAATTTAGAGTGACCAATTAACCTAACCCCAGTAAGTGCATGTCTTTGGACTGTGGGAGGAAACCCAGGCAGACACGGTACGGTACAGTATTTGAAAACATGATGGTATAAAGTTAACATATTTTTACTCTTTCTATAATAATAAGTATTGCCCAAAAAGCCAGGTGGAACCGTGTCTGAATTTCAAGGGTACCAGGGCTTCACAGAGTGTTGCATTATGAGTTATTGGTTGCCTCGTGATTTTTAGCCTAGCTAATGTTTTTATTCGCCTGTCAGGTTGTCAGTTTAGTTTAATCTGCAGGAGTTCCTGAAGCCATTGTGCAACACGTTTACTGCCACAGAAGAAAGAAATGTGACAACAAAAACCGAGTTCACAGCCTCCCCCAATGTCTCCACTGCTAAATTGAACCATAAAGAACCACTGTTATCCAATTATGGCTGTCTCAGATGACGAGCTTAAAAAAGACACTCATAGAAAATGATTCTGACCACTTTGAGAGTCTATCAGTCACAGATGAAAGCAGTTTCTTGTCAGGCATTATCTGTTACCATGTTTAATGCTTTATTTATGAGAGGAAGGGCTTCAAAAACAGTAAAATAAAAACACTTGTGATTTAACCCCAGCTTTACTTAAAGGTAATGATCTTCAGGAGCAGTTAGTGGGTTAAACGATGTGTCAGTGTTTGCACATGCTGTTACAACGCTATGTCGTCATGTTGAATAAAGTACTGAGATGTGAAAATAAAAATGCTCTCCAAGCCTACTAACAACTCCTTTTCCCCGACCCCATGCTTATGATTATTGGTTTACACTCAGGGTTTAAAGATTTAAACTTTCAGCTGATTTTACTAACATCTGTGTCTTTTCAGACATTCAGACGAGATGGCAATGACCTCTTCATGAACCACAAGATCGGGCTGGTGGAGGCGCTGTGCGGCTTCCAGTTTATGCTGAAACACTTAGATGGGAGACAGATTGTTGTTAAGTACCCTGCTGGCAAAGTCATTGAACCAGGTGAGCATCTATTTTTAACCATTGCATCATTATTAAAAGCTCTGATGTGGTTGCCAGACAAATGGGTGTAATAGCATGCTCTTGACGCCTGAGCACGTCCCTGGGCTCAGGCTTTACTGGCAGGCAGAGTGGGCTCGACCCAACATCCTCAGTGCGATTGCTGCAAATGCTTCAGCACCTGTACCTGTCTATGTGAAGAAACCTAATTTTTAGCAAACTTCTTCTTTTCCAGGCTCCGTCAGGGTGGTGCGAGGAGAGGGCATGCCACAGTACCGAAACCCGTTCGAGAAGGGAGATCTTTTCGTCAAGTTTGATGTCCAGTTCCCCGACAATAACTGGATCAGCCCAGAGAAGCTTGCAGTATGACAAATTTCTTTTTTCTAATTAACCATCTTTAACCTTCTGGTTTTATTTGACTCATTATAGTGAAGATGCAAAACACTCAGAAAAGCTGTTTAAGATGTTAAAACTATTCCAAAAGACCTCAAAAGCCGTAAAAGTCAAATACAAGTGAATTCAAATGCATTGTGTAAATCAGACATGACCTTTTAGCCTTTGAGGGGGCACCGCTGACAGCTGAGGGTAGCAGCAGCAGTACATGGAGGCAGTGTGAACAGCCATGCTCTCTGAACTGCAGCTTTGAACCAGGTGGTGAAATGTTGGCCATGGTATTGATGAAGAAAGGCCATACCTCACCTCAAACAGCTGCTTTAAGTGGACAATTTACATGATTTTCAGACAGCTGCAGCTCACTGATGAAGGAGCTGTCTGACCAGTGATGTGTTCAGATGTAGCACTGCTGTTTTGCTTGGCAAGCAGTGCGTCTGTACTGCTAGTGGGGAGAAATCTAAAGGTTAGAGCTTATCAGATAATGTTTTGACTTGGTCTTCAGAGCCTATCATATAATCTGGTCTTGGACTGTAGGTGGCTTTTTTAAGATGCCATGGTCAGCTCTGGAAACTCTTTCCTTCAATATGCCAAAATTCTTTACACCAGCTGATTTATTGCACCTATTGCAGTGTTTTGTTTAGAATTTAGAGTTTACAAAAATTCTCTGCACACTATTTTAAACATGCATGTTAATTTCATTCAGACTTGAAATGGTTAAGGAAGTAAACTCGTGAGCTCCTTTAAGGATCAGACCTTACTAATTCCATTCAGGGATTTGAGCTCTTCTGGCCATGAATGTGAAACTTACCAACTATTTAAATTCACTCTCACTTTTCTTTCTGCCCGAAGGTGTTTCTCTGTGAATAAGTGATTTTTTTTTTTTTTTTTTTTTTTCTTCTTTTTAAGATGTTTTTCCCCCCCCCCTTCTTTTTTGCGGTGCTCCTCTGAACCC
>VUQK01020436.1:10726-26535 GCA_015106715.1 Bujurquina vittata
TAATCTTTTCTTTTTTTTTTTTTTTTTTTCTTTTTTTTTTGTGCCCCAAGGTTTTTCTCTTTTAATAAGTGTTTTTTTTTTTTTTTTTTTTTCTTCCTGAGTAGCATCTAATCCCCCCCTCCTCCTTGTAGCGGTGCACTTCTGAACCCACAACCTTTTGACACCAGCAAGTGGTTAGAAATCCCAATGAGGCTGTCTGTTAAAGCTGCATTTTGACAAATGTTTTCCATGTGAAGGAGCTGGAGGACATGCTGCCCTCGCGGTCGGAGCCACCCATCATCACTGGAGACACGGAGGAGGTCGACCTGCAAGATTACGACGTGAGCCAAGGCTCGTCATCGAGTAACCGCAGAGAGGCTTACAATGACAGCTCAGACGAAGAGGGAGGCCACCATGGGCCGGGGGTACAGTGTGCCCACCAGTAATCTCATACTTTGATACACACACACACACACGTGAGCCGTGAGCTAGATGGGGAGGAAATTTATGCGTTGCAGATTGAACAAAAGGTAGTTCAGGCTCGGTAGCTCCTCAGACACAGATACACAAATTGTTGATTGTTTAAAAACTCGTGTGCTTGAATCATTTTGATCTTTGTCTGAGGGGCTGACACTGGGGCAGCCGGCGACAGATCTAGACACTTTAAACAGCAACTTCAGGTAAAAATTCATATAAAATATTTAAGATGTAACAAAACAGGTTTCCCCAGTGAGCACCCTGCCATGTTAGGACTACGATCTGGTGTTCAAAGTGAACCCACCCACCCCTCTCACCCACCTTCTGTCACCCCTGTTAAACTCCAGTGTCCTGTTATTGGGAGCTCCAGATCAGTCAGTGAAAAGGAATGTTTCTTGTTTGCTGAGTGTGTATGACATGCATTTTGTTTTCATAGTATTTACATTAATTTAAAAGACTAACCAATGTGCATACAAAGACAAAGCCAGCTGAGCAATGTGACGTGCAGATCCTCGGACTCATGCATTCATGGACTCATCTACTCAGCACCATTTGTAGGATTTGTTTGATTTTTATTACAGCTTTAGTTTCTTTCCAGGTTTTTACATGTTTTTCTCCATGTCTTTACCTTTTAATTAAACAGGAAGTTCATTATTGTGTATATCGTTGGAGTGGTTGTTGGTAAGCTTCATCAGCTGCTGTATTTCAAAGCTGTGTGATTTTTAAAAAAAACGATAAGTGAAATAAGAAAATCCCTCTAGTCTGCATCTGTGCTGAGACCATGTGCATGTACAAAGCTTGGGTTCCCGCACTTGTCAAACCATCCAGTAAAGCGGCACACAAGAAATGTCTGAAGTTGTTGAATAAACTGTTGAAATATCATGTGCTGTGTGTTGCCTCATTTTTGCCCTAAGATGTTGTGCTTCCTGACATTGTGCCTTCTCTGGGCCTCCTAGAAAATAAATTAGTTTGAAGCCATCAGAGCTTCGAAATACTACACTGGAAAAACAAATCATCTCTCTGTGAACGATGCAACAGTGACAAGAGTAATCCAAGAATTCTGCCAGCTATTCTCTGGAAGTACTGCCTGACAATGTTCTTTCAAAATATGTTTCCATTATCAGTCAGCTGTGGTCAGTCAATGAGATCACATACTATCCTGAATGCAATGTGAGGGAATGGAAAGTCCCGTAGATGAGCGACAATGCGGATGCTTCTGTAGTGCTCCGTTCTTTGAGAGGCAGCTCATCCCTGTAACAAGGGTTTATATTTGTGTAGCATAACATGCTGCATGGGGTAAAAAGCACTGATGGATGTATAGATTAGATTAGAGGTTGATATTCAAATAAAACACCAGTAATTGTGTTACATGACGGAGAAACCTTTTGGGATACAGCAGACGTGAGAAACTCCTTCAGCATCTGAAAATACCAAGACAGCAAACAAAGAATATGAAGTTATTTCTAAAGATTAATTACAGAGCAGTTTCGGGCCTGAAGCTGCTCTATCCTCTCAGCCAGGGAAAGGTGTATTTACACCCCCACCAGCCAGCAAAACTCGGGTCAGCAGTGATGCGGACGCTGAGCGTAAAAGCTGTCAATCACGGCTTTGGGTAGTGACCGAAAGAACGAGATCGCGGAGGAAATGAGCTTCCTCCGAAAGGTGGCTGACCTCTACTTTAGAGACCGCATGAGGACTAGAGTAGGACAGAGCAGAGCCGGTCCTACTCCTCATCGATGCCTCTGTCCTACCGGGAGGAGGCACCGGGGCAGAGCCAGGACACAGCAGAGAGATTGTGTCTCCCGGCTGGCCTGGATGGGCTGGGGGGGAGAGCAGCTGCTGCCCCCCACTACCCGGCCTGAGAAGCAGAAAAAGATGGATCGTGTTTGCATTGAAAATGCCACTTTATTACAACACTTAACACACGCACTGCTCCAATTTAAACTGTTATAGTTTATTGTCATCTGATATTTGCTCTGCGCTTTAACTAGGTGGATGGATGGATGGATACTTTATTGATCTCATAGGAAATTAGAGCAACTACACTCATCACGGCTTTTTTAAAACCTTTTTGTGTGTTTTAATGTAGCCTGCTATACAGGTGCCCGTGAAATTTTGAGTCCATTTATTAATTTCCTGTTTTCTAGTCCACTGGTCAAAAAACAGAATAAATGACGTCACTGAACCCGTATATGTGACTCTTTGTAAATGGCCTTTTCGCCGTTTTCTGTCGGTGGCGCCGTGGCTTAGTTGGTTAAAGCGCCTGTCTAGTAAACAGGAGATCCTGGGTTCGAATCCCAGCGGTGCCTTTTTAATCCCTCTCCTCTCTTTCTGCACTTTCTTTTCGTTGTGAACCATAAAATTAATCTCTTGTAAATTTACATTTAAACATGTACTTTTCTCCCAGTACAAACATGCCTCGTGGTGTATGTGGAACCAGACAAAGGTAATTTACAGTGCGATTTGAAGTACAACAATTTAACCACATGAGGGCGCCAGTGAACGAGTCTACTTATAAAATAATAATCCGTCTGAGTACAACTGGACGAATGGGAGAAGATTATTAGGGCATCTTTCCCAGCAGAAGCCGCCCGTGTACTTCCGGTCTCTATCTAAAGCATTTATTCAACTGGAGAAAGAGGAGAGAAGGCCTGAGAATTATGTGAACCACTTTTCTCATTTAAATTATGGGAAGTCTCCCAGACTGAGCCACAGTTAGAGCGGAAGTTACTCAGTTTTATCTTCAAATTAAAACTTAAGGCTTAAATCGGGCTTAAGACCAAATTTACTTTACTTTACTTTATTTCATAAATTATACACAACTGTGGTGTTTTATATTTAAAACTAAAATGCTAAATTAACTAGCTAAATAAATATAAGTGTTATCTCTGGGGATGATTGTCAGAAAGTAGCAGGCTACATAAACCCTCTGTAGCATGGTTCTTCAGCAAGTACGCACCATGTCACATGTTCGTGACATTTATTTTCAACTATTATGCGCTCATGATGCTGCAGAAGTTGGCCAGGAGCAGCTTTTATTTTGAAGGGATTAACCTGAATAGGTATGGCTTACTGGCGCTAGCTTGATCGCGGCGTCTACCGCTGCAAAGGAAGGACACAATACCTTTTGACGGCGAGGAGGACCTCTCGTTGTGTCCGAGCTCAAAGCAGATGCCGGAGCTTGTGTGGATCGCGCAGATGTGGAGCGAACAGCGGAAAGCGTGTCGGAGATAATGGCAGCGGCCCCCCGCCGGACCATGGGTCGGACGGAGCTGCCCCTGCCGCTGCTGCTGCCTCTGCTCGGGCTGCTGTGGCTCCGCTGCGCGCTGCTCTGTGCAGGTGAGAAACAACAATGCGTCTACCCTGCTGTAATGTTTCAACGGAGGTGTGTGCACATGAGTTTATAAAGCTCTGCCTTTAATTCTCGTGAGAACACATGGATGCGCATTAAGCCAGGAAAATGTCAGTGACCGCGTTTTTGCGTCTCTCGGTCCGTGTTCGCGTTTTTATTGGAGCTCCGGTATTTCAGAAAGCTTCTACTATGATTACATCACTGACTATGAGAGCAGTGCGTGTCCGTGTTCACACCCGAGCAGTGGCGGGTGTTATTCGGTCTGCTGCTGTCTCCCGTGTCTCCCTGATGAAGTGCTCTGAATGATGGATGAAGATTTGTTTTCATTGTTGTGATCGGATGCAGTGGGAGCAGAGGGGCTATCGTTGTGCACAAACCTGCGTGGGCATTGATCTGTGGTGGCTAAATGATCACGGTTAGTGTGGAAACATGGACGCGCTTTCGCAAATGTGATACTGCTGCTATCGGCATTACATCACTGCTTCTCTGCAGCCGGTCAAACCCCACGATCCCCTCCTCCCCCCACCATTGTCATACCCTGCACTTAATTGGCATTTAAATAAAGACAAAGGCTGACACTGAGAGTTTGGAGGTGTGTGTGTGTGTGCGCGTGTGTGTGCGCGTGTGTGTGTGTGTGTGTGTGTGTGTGCGCGATCCAGCTCCTTCTTTCATTATGGGGACAAAAAGTAAGTCGACATAATTCAGGTCTTCAAAAATTAAGTTAAAGACACATTTTCAGGTTCAGATTTTGGGTTTGGCAACTTGTAGTTAAGGTTAGATTGAGTCTGCAGTGTAATGTGTGTGTGTGCGTGTGTGTGTGTGTGTGTGAGGGGAGGGAAGGTGAACACTCCAGCTCAGGTTTGACCCACAAACTGAGGTGTGCAGTTTGCTTGTTAGTAGTGGCAGCAGGTGTGGATGTGGGGGTGCACTGCTGTCTGTTGTCAGCATATCCAGGGGTACCTGTGACTCCAGCTGGATGCACAAAGGGGTGACTGAAGTTGCAAGCACAAATGCACAAATACACACAGGAGCCGCAAGTGCATTCAGCGTCTCCGCTTTTACCTCAGCTGATGATTCCATTTGTTTTTGAGAACAATGCAGATTAAAACCTGAAGGGCTTTAATAATGCTGTAGCCTAAATCCACTTGCTCCTCTCAGGTGCTCTTCGCTGTAATCGCTGTCTGGAATTAAAAAGCACATTTATGTGCCTTAAGAGCTGCAAGGACAGTTTTACGCGGTGTTTCTGGTACTTCACTCAAGCTTTCCTGTGGAAGTGCTGCACGCTGACGCCACTACGTTTGTTTGAGAGGTTTAGTTAGTAACTACATGTCATAACTGGAAGTTTAATATATGCTGTGTTATGAAAAAAATCACATTAAGCTTTATGAACCAGGGGCTAAAGGAGTACATCCCCTAACCTGAGGTAGCTCCCAGTCAATAAGCTTTGGGAATAAAGTGCTTTTTACACATCTGATAATGTAGCATTACACAAAGTATCAGCCACAGGATCTACTGTTGGCATAATGAGCACCTTCAAAGAACAGCTGATACACAACTTGTAATGGAGGACATTATTGTTTTACACAATGTGTTTTGGTGTGTTCACCTTGTGTTTCAGCTTGTGCAGGTATTTTTGTGCCTGCTAAGTTAGACATGTCCGGATAGTCGATATGTGCTCTTAATGATTCCTCCCTGCATCGCTTCACTCTGCTGACTGCACAGATTCATCCACGACAGCCTGAAAGCAGCAGCGCTCAGCAGACTCACTGCTGCGCGCCAGTGCCGGATCAGTGCTGAACTGATGCTCTGTCTCTGTGGTTCTGCTTAATTAAGAGGCTTATTAGACAGCGTTTTCCTTGCATGTGTTTCATTCATGCTGTGGCATTAAGCAGTGAACACTGAATGTGCCCGCTCTATATTGTTGCTTTCAGCATAGGAATGAAATGAGATACTTCCCATTCCACTTTTATGTTGGAGTTTGAGATGCCGGTAACTCGATCCCTGCGCCTTTACTTAGAAAAACAAAAGGATTCAGTGCCTGCGCTCCACACAGAGCTCTGCGTGTTACTCCTGGAGCTTTTCTTGGCCGCCTCACGCATTGTGTTGCTCCCTGGAGCGACGGTGTGATGGCAGCAGGAGATGCTGTTGCCTTGGCTGCCAGTTTGGCTGCTGCTCCTGTTCAAGTCTCCACCTGATCAGCATGGAGCTCCCACACAATGGCACTGAGGTCATTTGTCTCGTCAGTGGGTTGTTTCAGTGTTTTTGCAGCGGTCCCAAATAAAAGGCTCGGGATGAAATGGTTCACAGAGTGTGGAAAGCAGCAGCTTGCCAGCGCTTGATATCTGCCAAGTGTCGGTGTTCGTGGTTCTGATCGGTAAAAGGAGCATTGAGGCCAACCTCACTAATACGTATGCTCCCATCTCATGTTTGAGACAGGCTGCAGTGAGCAGGTGGAGATCCATACAGAGCGGAGGGGTGTGATCTACAGCCCTTCCTGGCCTTTAAACTACCCGCCTGGGGTCAACTGCAGCTGGCACATTCAGGGAGGTCAAGGAGAGGTTATTACCATCAGGTAGAGTCCCTCAAACAAACACTAAATACTTGTGACATTTCTGCAAACGAATCACCTAAAACCATCCACTCCGTGCTCCAGTTTCCGTAACTTTGACCTGGCGGAGTCGGGAAAATGCACGGGGGACTGGCTCCTGCTGACGCCGACTTGGAAGGGAGAATCCAGGCTCTGCGGCTCGGTGCTGCCGCCTCCCTTCATCTCCACCAGGGGGCGCGTTTGGCTCTTCTTCCACTCTCAAGCCAACAGCTCTGGGCAAGCCCAGGGCTTTCGGCTCTCTTACATCAGAGGTAAGCTGGAGAACATTTGCATATTGCTTATCCACCACATAAACACACATGAGTGGGGCAAAATATTAGGAACACTTTTGCAGTCTAACCCTGCAGTTAGACGTGGCAAACAGATGAAATTTTGAGATCTATTGCTTGGGAAATCAAAGTATTTGCAGCTCAAGAGCCACACTTTTCCCTCTGAAAGGTTTCTGCCACAGACAAATATCCACTCATTTTAAAAAGAATGCTTAAAAATTCAAAAGATTTATCATGTGCTTTGCTGTCATTCTCTCTTGTTTTACCCAAAAGGTCACCTGGGTCAGAGCAGCTGTCAGTCGGATGAGTTCTTGTGTGGGAATGGGAAGTGTCTTCCTCGCTCCTGGAAGTGCAACGGTCAGGATGAATGCGGCGATGCGTCAGATGAACGCAGCTGCTCGCCACCTCCCACTGAGGCGCAGCCAGGCCTCTGTCCCTTTGGCTCCCTGCCGTGCACCGAGGCCCAGTCCACCCGCTGCCTGCCTGCCGCCCTGCGCTGCAACGGGGCCCGGGACTGCCAGGATGGCACCGATGAACTGGGTTGCCCTGACACTACTTGTGGCAAACACCTGGGGAACTTTTACGGCTCGTTCGCCTCTCCAGATTTTTTCCGCACAAACCGCAGCGGTGAGACTGAGCTGAGGTGCTCCTGGCTGCTGGACACTCAGGACCCTAAGCCCATTGTTCTGCAGCTGGACCTGCAGCTGGGGCCCGGAGATTTGCTGCACGTGTACGACGGCCTGCTGCAGCGTGCAGAGCATCTCTTACAGGTGTTGTCATACCACAACAACAGGCGGCCAGCGCTGCTGGAGTCGAGCCGGGGACAGATGAGTGTCTTGTACGTGGCCCAGCCTCACAGTCCGGGACATGGTTTCAATGCTACATACCAGGTACTGAGGTTGGGAAAAATTTCATCTTGTTTTTTTAGAACACCTTTCATTCATTTTCATCAAGCTTTTGCACTTTACAATCTTCTTCTTTTTGTATCTGTTTGAATCCAAGCTGACTGGTCTAGAAACTGTTATTTTGGTGCAGAGAGCGCACCAAGCGTCCAGTACAAGTGACTTCTTGACCGTGATGCCTTTCTCCTCCATCCTGCCAGGTCAAAGGTTACTGTTTTCCTGGTGAGCGTCCCTGTGGGAGTGATCAGGGCTGCTACTCTGAGCGCCAGCGCTGTGACGGTTACTGGCACTGCCCGTCCGGTCGAGATGAGGAGGCCTGTCCGATGTGCCCAGATGGAGAGTTCCCCTGCGAGGGTGGCACAGGAATGTGTTACCCAGCCTCTGAGCGCTGCAACAACCAGAAGAGGTGTCCAGATGGGTCAGATGAGAAGAACTGCTACGACTGCCAACCCGGAAACTTCCACTGTGGGACTAACCTGTGCATCTTTGAGACATGGCGCTGTGACGGACAGGAGGACTGTTTAGATGGAAGCGATGAGAGGGACTGCTTGGCGGCGGTGCCCAGGAAGGTAATCACGGCCGCCCTGATCGGCAGCCTGGTCTGCAGTCTCCTGTTGGTTATCGCTCTTGGCTGTGCCCTCAAACTTCATTCCCTCAGGAACAGAGAGTACAGGTGGGTCCTCATTCTGCCACATGTGAAGGCCGAGGCACACCGGGATGCCATTTATTGTTGCAACTTGTTGGAGATGCCAGAAACTGTAGAATTGCTAACAAGGCTTCTCAAAGAGTTTTACTCCCCAGCTCTAATTCTGTGGTCTGTTCTCCCTGTTTTTTTCCTTCCTCATTCCTTTACAGAGCTTTTGAGACGCAGATGACTCGCATGGAGGCCGACTTTGTTCAGAGGGAGGCTCCCCCTTCATATGGGCAGTTAATAGCCCAGGGTCTCATCCCTCCAGTGGAGGATTTTCCGGTATACAACCCCACCCAGGTAACAAATTCGCACACACTAAGCATTCTGGTGACTCTGCAGTTAGACAGAAATACACTTGATATTTTTATGTGTCGTGCCCCTCATCCAGGCTTCGGTGCTGCAGAACCTGCGGTTGGCGATGCGCAGGCAGATAAGGCGTCATTCAACTCGCCGCTCCACCTCCTCTTCCTCTAGACGCCGTCTCGGGCACCTGTGGAACCGACTGTTCCATAGCGGCGGACGTGCCAGAGGCCACGCGCCACTCCTGGATCCCCCTGGACCCACACAGATCACCCTAGGGCTCCACAGCTACCGGACTGTTGGGGAGCAGGGCCCTCGGGCCGTGTCTGGAGGTGTGCCGGGGGATGAATCGGATGCAGCAGGCATGGACCTGGCAGAGAGCCCTGCATCACCTCTCTCCTTTCATTCAGTGGACAGTCCAGAGGAGGAAGAGGACCAGTCACCTGCGAGCAGAGATGGCAGCGGGGCTCCAGAGTCTGCGCCTCCCACTCCTTGCCAGAGTGACTCCTCAGTACAAAGCGGACTTCCTCTCTCCCCCGAGGAAGCCTCTGTGCCCCCATGCCACCGCCGGGCATCTAGAAAATTGGTTCTGGAGCTCGCAGTTAACCTGAAGGGTGTTTCCTTAAGACGTTACTCCCCGTTAGGACCCCTGTCCCCCATTTCACCCTCTGTGTGTCCCAGCAGCTCTCAGACACCATCAGCCCAACCTCATCCACTGGGTTCAGAGGTGACTTCACCCACTGAGCCCTCATCTTCCTCTGTGAAACCAGAGAACAGTGACAGCCACTTTACTGTGAACGTGCCAAGCAGGGAAACGCTCAGCAGGGATGAGACGACGCGAGATTCAAAAAGCAGGTTTAAGAGAAGCATCAGTGCAGAGGGAGGAGATTCAGGAAGGGAGACGCTGTGCTGAAAAGTTTAGGACGATGCTCTCCACACTGTTAAGACCAGGCATTTGCAATATGTGCTCTGATAAAGTGTCCTTGAGATGCGACTCCGCCAGATTCAGAGGTGAGAACCTGTACTTCAGCCGTTCTCTTGGAGGAGGTATAGTAACAAACTCAATAAATATCACTCAATTATTTGAATGCGTAAAACGTGCAGTTACACAAAATTCTGCACTTGCAGACTTTCCCCAAGATGAATAAAACCAGCCTAAGTGGTACTTTCTGCACATTTCTTTGTGAAGCTCAGTGCAAGAGCTTAAACTCCTTCAGCTGAATGCAGATGGCCCCAGTTAGCTTGCTATGATATTCATTCTGAATCTGGTCCAGGAAACAAATTCAGTTTTGGCCACAAGCACCAATAAAACCCACTAACTGTATCTGCCAAAACAGCCTTTCTGTCTTTACCCGAAGCCATTATGCACCGCGATAAACTGTGAGCCGTCGGAGCCTCATGAGCGAACACGTACACACTGATCTGATCGATCGTCTCGTTCCCTTTATTGTTTGTATCGGTTCTTATTGTTGTGTGACATCCTTCCCGCGTCATGGCCGTCTGCATCGTTACAGGACGGGGTTGTTGGAATATTTTTTAATATTGTCAACAAAGTAACCGTGTGTTGGTACATGTGTTGATAAGCAGACAAAGCCACGAAGGAGTAACAGATTAATACGCTTTTATCTGTGGCAGCAGGAATATAAAATTATTAGTTTATTCATTAGCTTAAAACATTTTTTGTAATTTCCTCATAAACTGTTTTACACAGCACGGTGGCGCGGTGGTTAGCACTGCCGCCTCACAGTTTGAATACCATCTGGAAGGCCTGGGTTCGATTCCACCTCGGCTACTCCGGAGGAAACCCACATGCACTTACTGGGGTTAGGTTAATTGTCCATCCATCCATCCATTTTCTTCCGCTTATCCAGGGCCGGGCCGCGGGGGCAGCAGCCTAAGCAGAGAAGCCCAGACTTCCCTCTGTCCAGCCACCACCATCAGGAGGGACCCTGAGGCGTTCCCAGGCCAGCCGAGAGATATAATCTCTCCTGTCCTCGGTCTACCCCGGGGCCTCCTCCCAGTGGGACATGCCCGGAACACCGCGGCCAGGAGGCATCCTAATCCGATGCCCGAGCCACCTCAACTGGCTCCTTTTGATGTGGAGGAGCAGCGGCTCTACTCTGAGCCCCTCCCGGATGGCTCCACTCCTCACCTTCTCCCTAAGGGGGAGTCCAGCCACCCTTTGAAAGAAACTCATTTCCGCCGCTTGTATTCGCGATCTCATTTTTTCGGTCACTACCCAAAGCTCGTGACCACAGGTGAGGGTGGGAACGTAGATCGACGGGTAAATTGACAGCTTTGCTTTTATGCTTAGCTCCCTCTTCACCACGACAGACCGGTGCAGCGTCCGCATTGCTGCAGAAGCAGCCCCGATCCGTCTGTCGATCTCCCGCTCCCTTCTCCCATCACTCGCGAATAAGTCCCTGAGATACTTGAACTCCTCCACTTGGGGCAAAAACTCGTCCCTGAGCCGGAGAGGGCAATCCACCCTTTTCCGGCTGAGGACCACGGCCTCAGACTTAGAGGTGCTGATTCTCGTGCCAGCCGCTTCACACTCGGCTGCGAACTGTTCCACTGCGGGCTGGAGGCCACCACTTGACGACGCTGAGACGAGAGCCTGAGGCCACCAAGGGAGAAGCCTTCCGGCCTGGGTACACCTAGAAATTCTGTCCCTAAAAATTATGAACAGAATCGGTGACAAAGGGCAGCCCCAACGGAGTCCAACACCCACAGGAAACAAATCCGACTTATTACCGGCTATACGGACCAAGCTCTCGCTGCAGTTGTGCAGAGACTGAATGGCCCGCAACAACGGGCCAGACACCCCACAGGATACCCCGAGGGGCACGGTTGAATGCCTTCTCCAAGTCCACAAAAACACATGTAGACTGCTGGCGACCTGTCCAGGGTGTACCCTGCCTCTTGCCCTATGTCAGCTGGGATAGGTTCCAGCCCCCCCACGACCCTGAGAAGGGAATGGATGGATGGAAAAATCAACTGAAAATAAAGCTAGCTTTCCCCTTTGTTTACCATCATAGATCATCAGTTCGAAAAAGCCAAGTTGCTGTATTTAATGATATTGTTCTTCATTTACAACTTTGCTCTTTTACAAAACAAAAGCCCATTTATACAGTACACAAATGTACCGCAACATGCTTGAATACCGAGGCAGCGAGGCCGAGAATATTACCTGTAAACCTGTTGCATCTTCCTCACAAGAAACCAAAACTGTCCTGTGACCCGGGTCGATCCTTTGAAATGAACCCGACTTTATCGGTGAGCGTCTGCGCTGACCTCCACTCGGTGCGGTGGCTCTATGTGAACGTCCAGGAAACTTTGGAAAGAGGGGCTTGGCGTGGACCCTCCTCTTCCTCCCAGTAGATGATGGCACGCTGGGCACCGCGGATGTCTGGACTGCTGGTTTTGTGTTCTGGTGGGAATTCATGTCTTTGCTGTGGAGTTTTTTAATACTGGACCTTTGAGCAAAGACCTCTATTTTTCAGTCTTCAGTGGAGACCTGTAATAATTTTGCTTTGCATTTCTCTTCTGCCTTGAGGAACATCGAAGCCTGTTTCTGGGCTGCTTTTTGACACTGGTGACATTTTGCTAATCAGTCCTGGACCTTTTAAAGAATGTACCAGGCGTGTAGAGCCTCCCTTGTGCTGCAGGATATTTATGCTAAAAGAATCAGAAGCCAATAATCAGTGTGGGTTGGGAAGAAAAATGACCAGAAGCCAGTTTCTTGTGGAAAAACGACATCGTTCCCATTGTGGTTTTTTTTTTCCTTTTAAACAAGCTGAATGTGCCATGCTCCCCCAGAAGAACAGCTGCTATATGTTAGGTGCCATTAGAGACCTCTCCATCGTCCTCCCTAACGATCTGTTCTTTGAAATATAGAGAAATACAGCTACATTTATTTATTCATAGTTTACAAATGTGTTCTCTTGAATCTCTCTATTTAAAACATATCTGTCCTCATTTAGCTTAAAGCGAAATAGTTTAGCTGCTGACTGGTAAAAAAGAATTTGCATATCTTGCTTTGTGATGTAGAGACATGCATTCTTAAAGGCCTTAATGGGGTTTCCCTGCAGTCACAGTGCTCGGGGACAGTCTGATGAATCAGCCTGTGGTTTACCTGTTTGAAGAGATTAGATTGGTCTTTTTTTTTATGTGTCACGTGATTAGGAATGATCAGGAATCTCAGTTCTGGGATCTCTGCAGAAAAAAGGTCAGAGGAAGGGAACCTTTCAGTTCTTCTTGATTGCGTCAGGATGCAGTCATCAAATCTAGGAGTGAAGGGAACTCAGCAGAATTGATTTCTTTAGTGAGATTGTGTCGCAGTTACAGCCGATGTGGTCAGGGTGATTATGATCCGCCGGTCTGGATCGAGTGACTCTTTTTCGGTTTCCTGAATTTCACTTTGTGTGCTTTAACAAACGCGAGCGCTCTTGCAGGTTTGTGCACAGGTAAACGCGTCGGCTCCAGGACGTGCTGCTGAAACCTGCTCACAGATTTGAGTTTGAAGCTTTGCTCCCGTCACAGGCTGAAGATGATGTTTGAAAGCATTTCGGACATTTTGAGAATTATATTTGTATCTTTTGTGCTGCAAGAGAAATGCTGCCGTGAAACTGTTGGGCTTACAGACCCAAAGCCCCGTTCAACCTTCTGCTTAGCATTTTCCCGTGCCTGCAATAAATAAACTTCAAACTTCCTTTTCTGCTTTTTTCTCCTGAAGTGGGGCATGCCAGAAACGCTCGACACTCATCGACTTAATTAACACAAATCCCAGTTTTACACTTGATGTTGCTGCTAAAAAGATGCCACACAGAAGAAGACACACACACACACACGCTGACTTTCTTAGAAGTTGCTATATTTAATGATCAATTACATTGTTATTAATTTACAACTTCGCTCTTTTACAAAAGGTACACCCATTATACAGTATACAAATGTACCACAACACGTCTGAGGAATGTGATCTTATTTTCGCCACACAGTATTTACAGATCTTAGAGCACCGGGGACGTGGCAGGGCGGACGAGAGAGTCGCTTTTTCGTGGATTCTCAGCATCTGCAGGCTGAGGAAAGGATTCAATACTGTTTCAACCCGATGGTTTATTTCCCATTTTAAAGGCCAGTGGCCCACTTCTTCATTTGTTCTGTTCTATGTACAACATCAGAGATGTTTAAGCATCTCATTGTGTATGCAGTGACAATAAAAGGAATCTTAATATTCAAATACAATAAGGCAGCAACAACATTTCCTGGGCCACAATAAATGTAACGGTACCGAGGAGGCAAGTTTGACCAAACTTCTTCCATAATACATCAATATCTTGACTTATACAGGAAGTCCATGAGGTCATGGGATATGAACAGAACTTGATTCCAACTGTGTGATGTTAAATCAGCTGATCAGTGGATGGAAGAGTGAATGAGGGGTTATTGTAGTGGCTTTGGGGGAAGTAAGACCACTCAAACATCTGCTGTCAGCCATCTTTCAGTCATCACAGAATCTGGTAAAGTTACGCAGCACGTTAGTGAGCGAATACTGGATCACAACGAGTGAAATGTGTAATAAGTGTTTTGGCTGGCCAAGCACCTTGAGAGAGTTCGGTGGCAATCCCAGAGATGAGAACATTACTAAAAGCAACAAGGCCAAAAGCCTCAAAGTGCCGAACTCGAGGGAGCAAAGGAGGCGGCAGGTGAACCTCAAAAACCTGCAGGAGCCAGTCAGCGTCTCGCCTGCGCTTTCAAAATAACGGAGATGAGTGTCTAATAAAAACATTAAGGCACCTACAGCATCTCTCAGGAAGGAGATGTGATATAATCATAAGAACAACAACAAAAGAATAACTCGTGGAAAGAGAAGAGAAGAAGAGCCAGACTCTGACAGAACCACGACTCATCCACCACACATCAGTGAACATGTGAGCAATTAGTGAAAGAGTGCAAAGTAGCAGCAGTTATAGAGAAGATTGCTAAGTGCAGGAGCTGCTTGCATATTTATCTTACACAAGAAAAGACGGCACGCACTCAAAATACCCGCACAAACCAATGCAACACACACAGACATTCGCACACATGCACTTTCATAAGGCACATTAGCATGAAAAGTCAGTTAAAACTCCTGGAAATGAAGCGGAAAAAGAAGAGGATGGAGTCTTTGAGTAAGAAGCGGGGGAAACAAGGCATGAAAAATAAGCACTTCATGCTGGCGAGGACAATGGATGGCAAAACCAAAAACACATCCATTGGATATAAACAGGGCTCCATCCCAGCCCAACCCTGTGCAAGAACATGTAACGCCTTCTCTTCATGATTTACTGACCAACAGGAACATTTTTAAGACAAAAACTGGAAGGAGTGATGTTGACGCACAAAAGCAAAGTCCTGGTTCGTCTTCACTGCTCAGTCAGTAGCTTTGGCAGTGAGGGGCTCCGTTTCTGAGGGGTCGCCCTGAGGAAACACCACGTAACACACCTTCTGGCCCATGTACGTGGCTTTTTCTGCAAGGCAAAAGGCATCATGATGAGACAGTAACTACTGACATAAACGACACGGTCTGTACGCTGGCACAAACCAACTCACCAACAACTCTGTAGAGCCATTTGGGTTTCTCCTTCCACTGGACGCCCACAAAGTACACAGGGACTCCAGTGAGCATGATCACCATACCCAGGCCACAAACCACTGGTTCCGAGTACAGACTGAAGCCCAGCAGCACCGCCCAGAAGATCAGGTAGCTGATGGGGATCAACAGGTTCACCTGCACAGAACAGAGACACTTCGGTGGACTAACATGTGTAATGTAGTTGCCATTTGTGACACCAGGGGGCGACAAAGCCACCCATTCATGCGTTTGGAAAACCCTGCAAGATTGATGCTTTGACACAAGCCAGCAGCGTTAAAGCTGCAGTTTATTCCTAAGTGATAGGCTCCAGTTAGCATTTAGTGGCTACAGCTGCTACACCTCCCAGAAACACCACCCAGCTACAGCTAAAGCGTGCCTGTATGATTCCCTTTAATGTGTATATATATATATGCCATCAAGCATCAAATGAGCCTGGATGACCAAATCGCCTTATGCCGCCTTCCTGGTTTTACATTACTAGATGTGATGAAAACAGCAGAATTTCATTTTCATTGAATTTGTCAGTTTCTCTAATTTCACCTCATTTCTCTCTCTCTGCCTTACGTCATTATTATATTTCATTTTATTTCTCGC
>VUQK01020439.1:4234-14392 GCA_015106715.1 Bujurquina vittata
AGGAGAGCCCCGTTCCACCTCAACGCCCCCCCCCCCCGCCAAAAAAAAAAATCTTGTTGGTTATGGTGGCACAGGATTTAGAGCAGCTCATCTACAACTCAGCTCAGCTCCTGTTCTCTGGATGTTAAAGTCTCCTTTGGCAAATGCTGAACCCCCAAGTGCCTCCATCTGGATTTGAATGTGAGCACTGAAAACGTCTGTGTGGGTGCAGTTTGCAGTGTGACTTGAGTGCCAGCTCAGAAAGAGAACACTCAGATGGAAAAACTAAGGTCTCACATAAGATCAGACACTGGTTTCACTGCTGCGAACCTCAGCACAGGTTTCAGTATTGAATAACTGATTGTGAATTTTGATAAAGGAGGAGGAGCTTTGAACTAGCGCCATTAACAGGCCAATCCCTCGACCTGCAGAGCTCTGTGGAGCTGCGATTGTCGTTGGACCACTGGAGCAACAAGTAACGTGTCAGTTCAATAATTTTCTTTTACTTGAAACCAAAAGAAGCTGTTTTTAAGATATAAAATTGACTTACTTATAAAGCCTCTGAAATGTGTTTGCTATTTGAAAATGGGATTGGAAATGGGAGAGGCTAATGGAATATTTCAAATTAATGACTCTAGACGGACAAACATACACACTCTGCTTGTATCTGTATCTGCTGCTTTTGAAAGCTAGTTTCAGTTATCTGCTGCACTAATAAGTACCAGTCTCATGCTAAATACAAAGCTGAAGAGATTGTTAGCATAGCACAAACTCTAGAAACAGGGAGAGGCGGGTAAGCTAGTCTACTCTACACACACACACACACACAACAATGAATCAAACTGATGGCATGGAAGAGACATCTCCCAAAAAAGTCACAAGATGACAGAAACTGCTGTAAACTGTTCTACACGATCCTTATGTTGCTATCCTCATAGTTCCTCTTCAGTTTTCACCTGAACCATGCCGTCCTGCGACTCTGACTGCGGGTTCTGGTTCTCATTGAAGAGCATGTTGAATTGCACGTCACTGTAATGCGAAAAGTCCTGCATGTAGCCAGAGCTGGAGGTCTGGTTGAAGTTCATATCCGTGTTTGCAAAGGTGGAGTTGGAGATGTCCAAGTTGCAGGGCACAATCGAGGGAAAGCTTGGGTTATTCACCACATCCCAAAATTCAGGCATTTCTAGCAGCTGGGTCAAAAGGGTTGCTTCATCAACGCTTGCATCCATCGGATCGCAGTAACGCTGTTCCCCCAGAGTAGGCATGCCTGACTGGGCACTGTGTGACATCTCTCGTGGAGGGATCATGTTTTGAGCCTCTGAGAAGAACTGGTTGGCCTGCTCTGATGCAGGTGCACTCTCCGCTGAAACTGGTTCTATTACAGAGAAAACAAAGCTGTTAGAAACACGATGAACGGTCAGCTATTAGGTGGTGGACTTTGTACTTAGGCATGTGACACAGTGCACAAACACAGAAAGAGAGAGAGAGAGAGAGAGCTGCCAGTCCATTAGACACCTCAACTTAAAAAACAAATAAAATTAATTCAGGTTTTTTAAAAACTGTTCTAAAGCAGCGTTGGCTCAGCTGTATCGGGCTGTTAATCTTTATACTACAGGGACTGGTGTGCCTCATTTACATCAGTCAGAACAGCCTAAGAAATGGGAATAACTGCATGGAAAAGCAGCACAAACTGCAGCCTCCAATAAAGCCCCGCAGCTGAGTCAACATCAACAAAACTAACTTTAATAAAGGCAAGCTCTGCTGCTCTTTAGTCTGCATTAGTTTGAATCTTTTCTACAGTTTCATCTGTTGCTTGTAACCCCTTTTGTGCTTTTAGTAGACACCATTTTATCTTGATTGGTGTGTCTATACATACAACACAAAGTTCTGGTTTATTTTTGAGTAATAAGCCAGTCATAAATAACGTCACACTAAACGTATTTGCAGGAGTTTCTGACTTCTTCTTTTTCATTTCTGTATATTCCAGCGGTCCATTTTGGCATTTTTTGAAAATGTCAAGTTAGCATGTGATCTACTCTTCATACAGTGATGAGCAAGCAGAAATTTATAAGTGCCAGGTTGATTTGTTTCAGGGCATTGTGACTCATTCTATTGTTTCTAATGTTTCTTTGTAATGCAACTCACTCCTTCTCCACACTTAAATTATTTACGCTGCTGTTTCTAATAGTGTATGTTGATATTTAGCACGAAAAGCACAGGTGTAGTTAACGGCAAATACACTAACATTGTTCCATGAAAAGTTTGCAAGTAATTTGCCAGAGCGAGCATGACTTACAGGCCATTTTCACAGGAAAGAGCATCTATTTCCACCAATGCAGTGCTGGTGTGGAGCCAGTTCTGCCTTGGGGTCTTCTGAGTAAAAAGCCCATGTTCAAACAGGTTTGAAATCCAAATGTTACTAGCAAGAATCAGTGTAATTTCCCTGCCAAAATAAATAAATAAATCATGGAATACAGAATCTGTGAGATGCATTTGCCAGCCATGGGTGAATTTTCTGCAAACTTCAGTGGTTTTGGCTTTGGCACCATGCTGGGGCCACAACGCCACAAGCGTTTTCTTTTCTTTTTTTTTTCCTTTTCAGTGGACATGCGTTCAGGTTCTAGATTATGGACTGGTAGGTGCTGTACGAAGCTTGAAGCCAGGGAGATAGAGTGCAGATTAAACCAGGCTGGCTATCATTTAACAAACAGTTTGGACATTGATACAAATCATTCTAATCTGATCTGGGCCTCAGAAGACAAGCTTAAATGAATACATCTGTATATATTTTAGGGCTAAATCCCATTTTTTAAAAGGCACTTTATGCTTTCTACTTTATGAAACCAAAGGGAGTCTAGCATTTAAAATGTTGGTTGGTTGTCCAATAGATTGAGCAGCCCCCGATTCAAACACATCCCAAACCAACTACAGATCCCATGTTTTTCTTCAATGTGAACAGCCACATCAGGGCCAGTGATTTGATCTGTGCCATGAGAGCATAAAGGGGCTGTCCAGAGTTAACACAACCGAAAGGAATCATACCAGTCAGTCTTATGAGCAACAGCTGTGCTTTTCTTGTTGTTATAAGTCAAAATATTTAGAGTGAAAATACATCCACACGCAGCCACAAATGGTGGCAGGCCCTAATCAAACAGCTTAAATATTAAAAACACAAACATCAAACTGAAAGGCCAAACCTCACCTGTCACACAAGACTTCTCCGGAAAGCTCATCTCTGACTTTAGCTTTCTCTTCCGCTTCACCTCGTACGGATCTAAAATGAAAACAGCAGACTAAATTAACCTGCTGTCGTTGTTTAACAATAAGCTGCGTCACCTTTTTTATAATTTGTAAATTTAAGCTGTCAGATAATATATCAGGAAGTGCAGAGAATTAGTAAGGAGGAAGTGAGGGCAGCCATGAAGGGGGTGAAGAATAGAAAGGAATCTGGGATTTATCTGTTGAGATATGGAGATGTCGAGGGCAGTGGACTTTTTGACCAGACTGTTTAAACACAATCTTGGAGAGTGAGAGGATGCCTGAGGGATAAAGAAGTGTACTAATAGTAATTTTAAAGAACAAGGATGATGTGCAGAGCTGTGGGGTTGAACATGTGCAGAGGAGAGATAGTTGCTATATCGGAAAAAGGACGTTGCATACGCCAGGCAGGAGGAAAAGAGGAAGACCAGAGAGAAGATTCCTGGATCTAGTGAGGGAGGACGTGCAGAGGGTTGGTGTGACAGTGGAGGATGCTAGAGATGGGGTGAGATGGAGGCAGATAATCTGCTCTAGCGACCCCTGAAGGGAGCAGCCGAAAGAAGAAGAAAAAGTCTAGACCTGACTGACCTCGATTGCACGGCAGGTACATGAACGTAACCGGCTCGCTCTCCATCTGGTCCGAGATGCGACGCAGGGACACGTTGACTTCCACTTCCTCTGTGATGTCTTGGTCCTCATATGGCGGAGTCTTAAACACGATGGCGATCTGTCGGTGCACGTCTGTTTGGGCAAACTCCCCATTCGCCTTCCATGACCCTCGCCTGAAGATGATCTCTATGTCGTCTGTCGGCCAGCCACCAAACACACAAAATACAAAGAACTCCCCATCAGCCTTTAGAATCAAAGAAGCCTTCAGAGATTAAATATCTTCAAGAAGCTAAAAAAGAAGCCACTTAAGCACTTAAAACAACATCTTACCAGAACTGATTATTTTTATGCTAATATAAATGGCAAGTTTTTAATACTTAGCCATCACGTAGAAGAGAAAAACCTTTCCCTACAAAAGCACTGCACTAAATACCAATTTTTAGTACTGTCATGAAAAACAACAATAAAGGCAGTATTCTAGTAAACCAAAAGGGGCTGAGGGGCTGTAAATGCTGAGCTGTGCTGCAGCATTTACAGAGGTGCAAAGAGGCTAAAGAGTTGCTGCCTGGACCAGGACCAGAAGATGTTTTTAAAAATGAACATAATGCAAAATACATAACACACAAAATAAAACCTTTTAGCAGAATCAAAACCATTTTCATTCAAAGTACTTCTAGGTCACGAGAGGTTTCTTTTCTCAGCTGCTCCATTTGGGTGTTGCCACCTGGAAACCACCTACGTGCCCTCTTTCACCCCATTGACACAACTCCTCCGCACAGTCTTCTTGCCTGGCAGCATCCTTCTTTCAGAAAGTGCAAGCAAGCTCAATCCAAACGTCTCTGCATCTCAGACTCAGCTGCCTCAGTCTGTTTCCTGTCTTTTCATGCAACATAATTTATCTCATTACCATCTTATAAGTTTTTACTTTTACTTCTGTTGGTACCCTTCTGTCACAAATCACTCCTATTCTTCTCCACCTGCCTACACTCCTTTTGCAGCTGCGGTGTGAGAAAAAGTGAGGCCACTTCCGTCATCCTCACCAAAATATATATATTTTTTTTATTATCCTACTCCTTCTCACTTTTAATTTCTTTTCTCTACAGAATAAACCCCCACCTGTCAAAGCTCTTCCAACAGACTACAGTGTCATTTTCAAACATCACATTCAACAGAGTCTGGTCTCATCTGCCAGCTTGGAAAGGACTCAGAGTCGATCCTTTGTGTCTTCTCACAGCCAATCTTTCACTCCTATCACATCACCATTTTCTCAGTGCCCTCATGCACATCCTGCACCACAGTCTCATACTTCTCTCTTTCACGCCTGACTTCCTCATGCAATACCACACCTCTTCTATTGGCACCCTGTCACATGCTTTCTCCGAGTCTAAAAAACACAATGTGACCCCTGACATTTGTCATGCTAGGTTGCAAAAGTATGCAGGGTTTTGTTTTTTGGGTTTTTTTGGAAAATGGGCTTGTGCGATGTAATCTAGTACTAGAGCCTAACGTTATCCTCCCTCATTGTTTTCTGAACAGAAAAAAAACAAAACAAAATGCTCCTCTTACCTTTCTGCACTTTGTCGCACAGCATGTAGATCTCCGTCTTGCCAGTGCAGGGACCTCTGAACATGTTTAAATGGGTAATCTTAAGCTGTGATGTAGTTGTGGCCTCTGCAATTTAAAAAAAAAAAACATGCATGACAAAGCGTGGGAATAAGGAAGCAGAGTGACTTATTTTTGGTGCAGATGGTGAAACTGTGGTCAAAACTCCTCAGTGTTGTTTTTGTGGCAATGTCTTACTCTTGTCATAAATGGGTTTGGACACCACTGGGCTGAGATGGTCTTTCCTGCCGTCCTCCCAATCGAGCTCACATTGAAAGCACAGACGCACCGAATTCATGTCCATGTCTTCGATGCCCTTTGAATGCCCAGCTGAAGGGAGGAAAGGTACAAAATAAATCAGTGAGGACAGAAGCTTCTGCATTGATGGTTACTTATGTGGACAAACAGTAACGTGAGCCTTAAGATGCTGTGTGCTTGGATGTGTCCCACTCACTCTGAAATGGATCGATTTTTAGGCTTCTTCGCTTCTGAAGTGAAGAGTCCAGCTCTTTCCTCCGCACACACTGAATACCGAGGTTAGCAAAGCTGCATGTTGGATGTAGGAACAGGGAAAGGAGTTCAGATAAAAATGCAAACACATGATGAAATATGAACAAAATGTGTGAGATGTGTGGTGTTCACCTGTGACGTCGGGTGCTTTGAGGGTTGAATGAGACCACGCAGATCCCTGAACCATTAGGACAGTCTTTACCCACGAGGCAGTGGGGGTGAGGCCGGTGTGGGAGGTCTTTGGTCACCAAGGAAACTGTGACCGTAACCTTCTTTAAGTGGTCAATGGGACCCTGAATCTGAAAGCGAGAGCAGGACAAAAGACGATAAAGATGTAGTAGAGCTATAGCGAAATCGAGAGTTGAGTTGCCAACAACTATTAATGTGATTCTTATTTTCTTGAATATAAAATTAATCTGAAAATGATTTTTTTTCCCAACCAACAATCCAAAATTATTGACATATGACAAACTAAAGCAGATAATTCTGACATTCGGGAAACTTGACTTGAAAATAAAATGAAATAGAAGCTGATTAATCTACTCTAAATCAACTTAATTCCAGAGTAAATGTTGCTCCAGGCTTTTGTGTGTGTGTGTGTGTGTGTGTGTGTGTGTGTGTGTGTGTGTGTGTGTGTGCGTGTGTGTTTTCAATGCTCTTTATGGTTGCATTTCTATTTCTCAGGGTTCTCACTTTTCAAAATTTCACAGCTCGCTTCTTTTATGTGGGCCATCGGCAGCTCTGTCAGACTTTTACCAGAGTTTCCAGAAGGTAATTGCAGTTTTCCTGGTGTATTGAATTACATCCAAAAGAAATGACAGATTAGCACCACTGTTAAATCATATTAATAACCATTATTTAAACACATGTTTCCTTAAATAAACGTTCTATAAACCAGTAAACCACCAACTCAATGTGTGAATGAGTGAATGAATGAGTAGGCGTGTGTGTTTGTTAGTAAGCAGCCAGGGGATATACCTCCTTGTGTTTAACCACACTTGAGCTGGGATTTGTAGGGACTTTCTCATTGATATAGAGACAAACAACACTGCTTCCATCTCCACACCCTTCGACTGAGGGGGTTCAAGCGTGCAACAGTAAACAAGATCAGCTGTGGTTAAAAGTGGCCAACGGCCGCTGAGATCTCGTAAACCCCCTTCAGAATCTGAAACAAAAACTGAACTTGTACCTCTATTGCAGGCTGAGTCTTGTTGGTGTCAGTGCTGGATGCCCCCAAGATGCTGCCTGCCGAGCGTCCTTCACATTCATAGCGAAACCTCATGCCTCTGTCTTTGGGCTCCTCCACAACCACCAGCTTGGGTTTTTCGAGGATACGCTCCAGCATGTCCGTGTCGGCCCGGTTCTGAGAGGAAGAGATCCCGGAGCTCTTTGAGTTCACCAAACAAGGGGAGCCTCGCTCTCGCACAGAGGAACCAGGTACTCGGGAAGGATGAGTCGACGCCATCTCTGCAAGATGACACGGGCTGAAGGTTGGCTGTGGATGGAAATAATAGAAAAAAAAAAAAAGCCCAACATTATTTATACTTCGTTTTGCAGACTGGTGACACATTGCAGTCTTTTATAACCTTATATAATGAGTAAAGATCATTTCTGCACCAGAAAAGCTTCAAAGCAAATCTACGAAACACCTGAAAGAAAAAATAATATTTCCTTTAATATTTTTACCACTATTTCCCCATTAGTTTGTTTAATTAATTATTTATCATGTTTGTGGGTTTCATTATTATCATTTCTCCCATCATCCTGCTTTTACCTCATTAGTATTCATTGCTACTCTGTTTTGACAGGAAGGCAAAAGGTCACTTGACCCAACTTCATCTTTCTCTGAAAAATTCCAGAGCCTTGAAATAAGCCTCGCCCCAAATTCACACTCAGAGGTTTCCTTGCTTTGGATGGATAAGTGGCACTGAGTCAGTTTGCTGACAGTATAAAACGTCTCTCCTGCTGAACTATGCATCAGGATTTCCCATTATCGGTTACCGACCCCATGCTCTTCCAAGAAGAAAAACTGAACTTCTGCAATAAAATTAAAACCTGACTTTGGTCAAAGTTTCTTCTCAAGATTCCCTGCTTGAAAAGTAATGGAGCGAAATTCATCAAGCCAAATATGCGTACTTCTGAAACCAGTAACAACTTTTCACTCCAAACTAAAAATATCAAGTCTCTACAGACACAGATACTGTTTAGAAGAAAATACTTACAAACTTTAACGTTACACGAAGATATATTTCCACTTCCAAAACTTCTTAGATTTAATTTAGAAAAAACAGTTTGATGGCCACCTCAAAGTGTCAAAAATTAAAACAAATACTTCCGTGGCAGCCCCGTTATTTAGCTCATTTTCTCCGCTCAGCTTTGAGACGCTCTGTAGCAGCTCATACTCCATTTTGAGAACCACCATATTAAAACTAGCCAACTGTATATAAAGCAGTTAAAAGTATCTCCACATTGACCATCTCAAACACAGCACTGGTACTTTTTACCCGCCAGGGTGTCAGTATTAACACTTCAATGACATTACAAGTTTTGCATATGGTGCTTTTTTTTCCCCTTAAAAGCCTTTTAATGAAGACAAACAGCCTCACGTCTCTCAGGTATTGTAGCTGATGACACTACAGACGAAGCATGCAGTGAAACTGAGCAGCAGAACTGACTCACAACGTGTTTTTTTTGGCTTTCAATCAGTGAACGAAGTTTGTGCTCTGTGTGACTCCTCCTCTTGCATATGATGTCTTATTTTTTCCGTTACACCGCAGACCACCGAGCTTTTCCGCTCCCACTCAAGACTTTATCTCCCTTTTCTCTTTGCTGCTTTTAGTTTCTCTCTCTGCAGTGCTCCCCATCCTCACTTATTTGTTTCTGCCCAGCGTCTGACTGGCCTCACGGTGACGTAAAAGAGAGTAAAGTTATCACACATAAGGTTTCACACAACACGCTGTGGCCTATCTGTAGTAGTGGTCCAAAAACAGACAATATAGATAAGAATCAAACCTGCAGGTAAAAAAGTGGAAAAGAAGTTGCCTCCTTTCTCAGCCTTGTAGCAGTGAATCTGCCTGAGTGCTCAATAAACCGCCGCTGCAGAGATCTGGGTGATGCCTCTGCATGAGATCATGTTTCATAATATCCTTTCGAGCCACAGACGTCTTTTGTCAAAGTGTTTGTGCGTACCCCTGCGAGTGTGTTAGCCCAAGGACACCCGTTAGCTTTTAAAAAACACTGAACTTCATGACAAAAGCCTGCTACACCGAGCCAGCAAACGGAAACAGGAAGTCAGCTCAGCCTCACGCCAATCAGCCAATCGCAGAAGTGACACAGGGTGAAAAATGCAACCTTTCACCTCTGGGGGGGTTTGGCTTGTAGAAAGAAAGGGTGCCAAACTGAAAGCAGGAGTCAGATTACAGCTCTTCTAAGACAACCTCCTCCCTCCCCAACATGAAAAACACAGGGAGGAGGTGTGCCGGCCTTTCTCGCTGGCTGCAAAAACCATTCAAGCTAAGTGTATTTACACAACATTCAGCATTATAACCTGCGCACTTCATTCACTAACAGAAGGTTAAACCTGTTTTCTGCTTCCCTTCATTATTACTTGTCTGTGCAGTCACTACAGTCCCTCTTATCAGATTACAGCCCTTCTGAGCTCCCTGCTGCCTGTAAACCACGTGCTTTCTGGTAGGAACCTGACCTCCTGAGCTGCCTAAAGGCTGCACTGGGCGACAGCAAAACACTCTGCAGGCTGCAATGAACCACGCTGCACTTCATTCCACGGACCTTTAGTCCTCACAACGGCCTTATTACACGGGCTTCACACACCCCTGAAGAGGAGGAACAGAGGCTTCCTCTGAGCACGTTTTATATCAACAGGTTTTCAGTAGCCGCATGAAGACAATATGGGAAATGGAACTGCTACTATACTAATAATAATATGATAATAAACTGAGGGAAACTGATAACCTGCTCATCTGTCTGACCAAACAAACAAACAAAATAATAAAACCTCAGAAAAACAAAGCAGCAATTCTTCCATTTGGAGAAGCCAGAACCAGATACATTAACATTTTCTGCTTATAAATAAAATGTTTAAATTTTACACAGAAATATTTTAACAGCTGAGTTACAGAATCAGTTAAACATGTTTTAACATGTATGTGGTCTAGCTTAGATAAGAAGAAGCTGGGAAAA
>VUQK01020447.1:9148-24647 GCA_015106715.1 Bujurquina vittata
ATAATTTCTTTGAACTTTTCTTTATCCAGGCTGGAATATTTGTACAAAATACATCTTTAATTATTTAAAAAAACACGAATTGGGTGATTTTCACTAATCCACACAGGATGTGTATATAAAATCTCTCAAAACTAGTTTTGATCTGTGTTTGGGATCATTATCCTGTTGAGCACCTAATTGTGTCCATGTTTCAACCATCAAGCTCTTAATTTGAGGTGAAGTTGAAGAATTTGGAGGTAGTTCATCCTTTTTCATTATTTCATCCACTTTGTACAGCAAAACAGCCCCTGAGTGTGATGGCCTTGTCAAGTTAAAATACATCATAGAACCTTCAGCACCACTTATTAAAAGTTTTAAGTGAGTGCATGGATACATTTTACCCTGTGTGGATTATTGAAAATCCAACATAAAATCAAACTTGTACACCCAGTTCTTGTTTTGTTTTGTTTTTTAACCTATTAAAGATGTTTGTTGTATAATAATTCCACTCTGGAAAAAGAACAGTTCAAAGAAATGATTAAAAGTCCCAAATTACCATGATATTCATGCCCATGAGTGTTTGTAAACTTCTGACCACAACCGTAGGTTGAGCTGTGATTCTAAATTGACCGTAGATGTGAATGTGAGCGTGAATGATTCTGTCTATCTCTGTATGTTAGACCTGCAATGGACTGGCGACCTGTTCAGGGTCTAACCCACCTCTCACCCTATGGAAGAATGAATGAATATATCTCTCACCCCTACATACTAATTATACTGTATATTTTTGTGTGAAATCATATCTTTTCATGGACTGAATGCTTTTTTTTTCCAATTCATGCTCATTGTTTCTAAAATCTTCTCTATCTTCTCTTTTACAGTGCTTGCAGAAGATGCCATAAAAGCAGCACTGTCAGATTACCGGCTAAAGCAACAGGACAAGAAGGAGGAACACATTAAAGCCAGCAGTTAATGTTTTTATTAACTATCTATAATAATGGAGCTCACTGAAATATCCTATTGTTGGATATTATGTCTCTCCTAGCAACGGTGCAGTGCAGATGGGTTACCATAATCACATTACATCGGGTCTTGCATCCTTTGGAGAGTTCTCCACAGCCTTGGGATCAGCCTCTTGTGTTTTAGCCAAGATTCCCATATTGTTGCTGTGCCAGATGTTAATAGGGTTTATGGGTTCTTTTGTTTTTCATCAGACAGTTGGAATTAACAGTGAACTCACGGTGAAGCTTAACGCTTTAATACACAGAGCAGGGATCATAGGTGTGCATATTTTTTTGGATTTGAGGCCCAGTCTTGCTCTCTTGTATAAAATCTCAGGTCCCTCATATGAAAATGTCAAAAGTTAGTCTTCACATACAAAAACAGTACAGAAAATTGTATGGTGCTTTGCTTATTGTGAATAAACAGATTAAAATACTTTTCTGTGTACATGTGTGTAAATGTCATCCTCCTGATCCTACATCAGCAGGAGCCACCCTCTGCTGACGCACAAGCACCTTTTTCAACACGAGCAGCACTGCCAGCATTACAAGAGTTACTAACACACACAGCACAGTGAGCAGAGAGACGATCGCTACGGAGCCCTGCCGAGTGAACGGCTGTGAGACGAGAGTGGGCAAGAGTCCATCTCTGTTTGTGGAAACCAAGGACTGTGTCCCCTCAGCAGAGGTTGCATTACTCTGGGGGGATCGAGCTGTTATGTTTTCTCTGCACCTCTGTTCCTCCTCAGGAAGAGAAGTAGTAGTTTTTAAATGAAAGGGGCTGGCTGACTGAGTGTCATTTAGGGATAAACACTCCTCATATGTAAGCATTTCTAAGGAGTAGGGAAAGACACGAGACTTGGGAGAATCTTGATTACTGTTTTGAGCTTCAGAAAGGTGTCCCTTAGTGGTTAGTTTTGATACTGTCTGTGCTGGCTGCACTGTTAGCGTCCTCTTCAGTGCAGAGCTGAGATGAAGTTGTTGTGTCCTGTCATTTGGCTTCAGCACATGAGGACAGATGGCCACGACAGAGAGATTCAGAAGCAGACGGTGGGCGAGGTGGTCAGGCTTTGTGCACATGAGGTCTGTGGCCATCTTCAGCCTACCACTCAGCAGCCAGCGGTAGAGATACAGAATGTCACACTCACACACCCACAGGTTGTTGGTGAGGTCCACTGATCTGAGATGTGGGAGGCTGTCGAAGGCGCTCTCTGGGACTGAGCGCAGGCAGTTGCTGTTGATCTTCAGGACCTGCAGGTTAACCAAGGCAGACAGTGAGGGCAGGTCCAAAGCAGAGATGCAGTTTGCCGAGAGGTCCAAATGCGTCAATGATGGAGGAAGATTCAGGGGAAGGCTTGTCAGCCTGTTTCCCTTCAGTGTCAGGACCTGCAGCTTGTTAAGACCCCAAAGTGCCCCAGGCTGGATGGCACGAATATGGTTGTCCTCTAAGTCCAAACGAGTGAGGTTTCCCAGCTGCCTCAGGGCACCTGAAGTGATGTAAGTAATGCGGTTTTCTTGCAGTTGCAGGGACTCCAGACTGGGAGGTAGGCCACGAGGGAAGCGGGCCAGCAGGTTGTGACTGAGGCTGAGCTCCTGGAGACCGGAGAAGGGCCATAGTTGGTGGTCCACATTACAGAGTTGGTTTCTGGCCACAGATAGTGCTGAGGTACTGAGAGGAACCGAGCGGGGGAGTGACTTCAGGCCTAGTGACTCGCACAGAACCAGAAATCCTGGGCGAGGACAGCAGCAGCCAGGAGGACAGGTAGACATTGTGGGGCAGGTTAAAGGACAGATGCAGAGAGCCAGCAGGACACCACATCTGCACCAAAGCATGACTCACTGCAAAAACAATGGAGAAGAGCAATTAGGTACAGTTAGAGGAAATGGTACCTCGTTTAATATAAAAGATGGGGTATAACATCATAATATAGCTTTATTTAATGTTAATAAATAGCCCCGGAGGAGACACACTGCATCAGGAAGGGTGTCTATGTAAAAAAATGCCAAATCAAATATGTGGAGCCACCTGCTCTGGTAACCCCTTGTGAATGAGGAAGAAGCTGAAATTGGCTTTATTAAAGGTTAATAAACCATTTACTAATGCTAACACGCCATCAGCACACTCTGGTAGATGTAATGACCTTATGGAAGAGAGCTGCAGAGTGTGTGGGTAAAACCAGTTAATGAAATAGTCATGGCCATTTCTTCTATCTTAAAATCCCAGGATGAGGTGTGAATTGTTTGAAAGTGATACCAAAGAGTGAGAGCTGCCTCACTTACCATTCTTCTTTTGGTGTATTATCTGCTCCTCCAAAGAGACAGGCAGGAGTGCTTCCCCATGCTCCCTACGCGATCTGCCGTCTCTCTCTAAAGATAACAAGCCCTGCTGTTGAGAATTCCAGGCAGATGCTCATCAAAGTTTAACGACAGCCTTAAGGTGCTGTATTACCCATTCTTGATCGTCTTCGCCATCCAAACTGACAGAGAAGTCCTTTTGTTTGTCAGCTGTTTGACAATAAAGAAATGCAAAGCTATTCAGAAAAAATGCAAGAAAAAAAGGACGTGCTAAATATTCTCCTGTTGGAGGCCAGCTAAGGTGGAGTTTATTGAACTCTGTGACTTTAGTGAAGGCATACTGTGACAGAGCAGTGCTGGGGGGTCGCATGGTTTGTGTCTTTCTGGTAGAAAGAGCGAAAGTGAAGGGGTAACATTTTCTCGAATTATTTAGCACCTCATTGACAAAAGAGGAGGGAATCTGAGCCTGGTGTAAGGCTCTGCCTGGGCTCAGGTTTCAGCCGCCACATGGTTACACTTGCTTTTCTGCTTGTGTGCTGTCATGTCATGTTTGATCTTTGGCAGTTTGACCCACATAGGACTTGAAATTAGTTTTGTGTTTGAGGATTTTAAAAAAAAAGAAGAAGAATTTTCTATATTTTTAAAAAGACTTCAGATGTAGTCATGATATGTCCATATCACACTGGAAATTAAACACATTAAAATACATAACAGAGATTTGCACCACTCAGACAATGGCAATATTTCATCACTTGCTCAAAATGTGGAACAAAAGTGACTGGACTTTTTGTTTGAACTCAAACAGGAACAAATCAGGGTCTTCAAGATTTGTATAAACAATAAATGAGCTCTTGTTTTGCAGGAAAGGCTCTGTATGGATCTGGTTTACTGCTGCTGAAATATTTAAACTATTTTGTACAGTTGCCAGTGAAGGACAAAGGGGCTCTCGTCATCTCCAGGCTCGAGTACCTTCTTCTACAGTCCTTTGAAATGATGGTGCCAGCGGCCTCATCAGAGCCAGTCAGAAAACTCTTACTGGTTTTTGGGGTTTTCTTTTGTGTTTTTCTTTTTTGCAGATCATGGGTTTGAAATGGTAAAAGAGAAGCCAGCTTATATCATCACAGAGCAGACATCGCAGGTCTCACATTTGGGTAATTACCTCAAAATAGTTACCCGTGATTTTTTTTTTGTGCGGACGCAGTTCAAAATTACAGATTTCCAAGTTCAACATAATGCGCACATAGAGATTGTCCTCTCCTTTTTCTAATTTTAGGTTTCCACAGAGTTGTAGTTGTGTTTCACTTGGCATAGCTCCCACCATTTACGCTGCTAAAATTCACAGCATTCACAGAAACATCTTTAGCAATAGCTTTATTAAATATAAGCAAAACAAAACTGTCTTTTTTTGTCAGTAATTCAAGTGTCAAAAAGAAAGCAACTGTGAAGGCAACAATCTGAGGTTCAGCAGGTAAAGAGTATGTCAGCATGACCAAAGCACTGGCCCATAAATCAGACATAGATTAGAAGCTCATAGTCATTAAAATAATTATAGTACAGAGTAGTTTAATCAAATAAAATCAGATTAAAAAGATAAATATCCATCTGCCAGCCTACATAGATAAGCAAAACAGGCCAACGGTCTATCCTTGTACTCAAATTGCTGACTCATTTCAAATGTTTACATTAAAAATAAAAATGATAATTTATGTTAGATATAAATGTATTACTTATTTAAAAGGAAAACTTAAACACTGATTTTCTATTCTCGGCTTTATTTTTTTTTTTATGTATTTGCCCGGTGAAAGCAGATCAAAGTCACTGTAAAAAGAAAGTATACCCTCATTCAGTTCTATGGTTTTACATATCAGGATGTAATTTTTAAAAAGAATTTACCAGGTCTTAAAAAGTTGTAAATACAACCTCAGATGAACAACAACACATGCCATGTCATTGTTTATTTAACAAAAAGTAAGCCCAAATGCAGAAGCAGTGTGTGAATACTAAGGACATAAGGACATAAAGAGGTAAGTAGCTGCCAGGAGCTAATAATCAAATCCACTTAATTAAATGATTATCAGCAAGTGTGAGCACCTCTTTAAAAGCAGAAGTGTTTGGGTCATCGAGCTCTCAGGTGTGTATTACCACAGCGCAGAGGAGGAAAGATCAGCAATAGAAAGACACAATTGTTGCCCATCAATCTGGGAGTGGTTATAAGGCCATTACCAGACAATTTGAAGTCCATCATTCTGCAGTGAGAAAGATTATTAATAAGCAGAAAACATTCAAGGCAGCTGCCAATCCTCCCATGAGTGGATGCCCCAGCAAGTTCACCACAAGGTCAGACAGTGCAATGCTCAGAGACACTGCAAAAAACAAAACAAAAAAACCCAAGAGCTACATCTCAGACTCTTCAGGCTTCAGTTAGCATGTTAAATATTAAAGTTTGTGACAGTAGAATTAAGAAAAAGACTGAACAAGTAGGGCTTGTTTGGAGGGGTTGCAGGAGAAAGCCTTTTCTCTCTAAAAAGCTTTGGGTTTGCTAATATACAGCTGATGAAACCACAAGACTTCTGAAAAATTGTCCTTTGGATAGATGAGACCAAAGTGGAGATGTCTGGCCATAATGCACACCACCATGTTTGGCGAAAAGCAAACATGGTGGTGGAGGGGTAATGATTTGGGCTTGTTTTGCAGCCACAGGACCTGGGCACCTTGCAGTCATTAAATTCACAGTGAAATCCTCTGTATAACAGTTTCTATTCTAGAGCCAAATGCTAGGCCATCTGTCCAACAGCTAAAGCTTGGCCCGAATTTGGACATGCAACAATGATCCCGAGTCAGCAGCAAACCTACAACAGAATGGCTGAAAAGAATCAAGGTGCTGCAGTGGTCCAGTCAAAGCCCAGTTCTCAACCTGATAGAAATGTTGCAGCAGGGCCTTGAGAAAGCTGTGCATAAATGAATGCCTGCAAACCTCAATGAACTGAAGCAACGTTATATAGAGGAGTGGGCCAAAATTCCTTCACAACAAAGAGAGAGACTGATAAAGTCATGCAGAAAACGGTGACTGCACGTTGTTGCCAGACATGGTTCTACACCCACTGAACCATGGCGTGTACTGAATGTTTCACACACTGCATCTGCATTTTGGCTGAATTTTTAATTTTAAGACCCAGTAAAGACTAAGAAAATGTTTTTTTTTTGTTGTGTCCTGATATGTTAAAGCTTTACAACTGAAATACAGTGGGTGCTCTTTTTTTAAACCATGACTATAGACATGGTAGAGTTGTAGTAGATAATACAGCCTTTAATCATTGAGAAATAGCACAGTTGAACATGTTTCTTCTTGTTTTAGCTTTGGTTTTGTAAAATAAAATATGATATCATATGAAACAAAATAACACGATGCAAACAAAATGAAGTAAATAGAATTGTAAATATAAAGAGAACACTTTGCTACTTATCAAGTCAAGTTTACTGACATTTCACTTTGACTTCTTTACAGCACCAAACATGTTGTTCTAAATGACGGATCCAGATGTTTCCACTACAGCAGGACATAATGAGGAGATTAAGACTCGGTGTTCAAAGCTTTGTTAAAATTCTCTTGTTTTTATTCCCTTAGAAAGTGTTGCTCATTGAAAAAACAAACACTTATCTCAATAAAGTTTTACTGCCTCAGCAGTGTTATGCTTTTACAGTAACCCTCCTGGGGGGGGTGTTACTGCTTATCAATGCTAATCAAACTGTTTGAGTTGTAACTTTTGTAAATTTCTTGTTTTCGATAACATATCTACTTCACTGTAGTTTTAGTTTTTAGTTTTTAATTTTAGTGTTTAAAGGTGGATGATTTTTTTTTATGGGGCATGACTTCACCTAAATATACAGCCATTTCGCTCTCTAAGGTTATTCTAATGAAAACATCATCAGGACAAATTTTGCCTTTGCCTGTGTGGAATAACTTTCTGATCTTGTTTTAAAGGTCAAAAACAACAACAACAAAACCAGCCTCTTCTGTGCCCTAGTGGTGGGCTTTTTTCAGGTGGCAGGTGCAGACGGGCTGGCTGGAGCTGGTGCTGGCGCTGGAGCTCTGCTGCACTTCCTCCTTGTGCTTCACCTTCTCTTTGTGTTTGGGTTCCTCTCTCCGCTTTTCCACCACCTCTTCTGTCTCTCTGACCTTTCTGACCTCCTGTCGAGGCGACGACCGAACATCCCTGCCTCTCTCCCCCACCAGCGCCTTGGAGGGCACGCGCAGGTTCTTCGGGGAGGCCATGCTCTGAGTCTGGACCCGCTTGACATGATCGACGGCATAAGGCTTCTCCTGGAGGTCACTTGAATCCTTGCGTCCTCCATCTTTATCAGCCATATATTTCCTGGGTGGGTTAGGAAGGGGCTTATATGCCTCCAGCTTGCGCTTGTGACTCATGGCAGAGGCACAGCAGATGATGAAGACCATGACAATGAGAAGAGAGGTCACCACAATGATGATGAGCATATTCTCCTGCAGGAAGTCCACTACTCGGCTCAGGACGTAGTCCTTCAGACGGATCATGGTGGTGGTTATGGTGTTGGTGAGAGTGGGAGCCCCGGTAGTAGCGGTAATATGAACAGGTGCTCGGGTGGAGAAAGACACCGGGAAAAGGAGCTCCAACTCAGCTTCATCGCCGCTGCCGTCCATGGATATGTTATAGAACAAAGGAGTGGAGTGGCACACAGTGCAGCACAATGAGAGCAGGGTCACACAGGTGACCTGAAAAACCAAGTGGGACTTCATCTTCTCTTTGAGTCCTGCAAAAACAACAAGAGGATGCTGTTAATTTTGGACAATGCAGAGACTCAAAGTCGCTGAAACAAACTGTTTTGGGGCTAATAAAGGTATCAGTTAGGTGAAAAGAATCAGTAAGTAATCAGATTAGCCTTTCTCAGCTTTAACATCTGATCATCTGATATTTGCTTCTCTTCATTGGCTCCCTGTTAAATCCAGAATTGAATTTAAAACCCTCCTCCTCACATACAAGGTCTTGAATAATCAGGCCCCACCTTATCTTCAGACTGCTGGCTTACCTGGGATACTTAATCGAATGGGAGGCAGAGCCTTCAGCGTTCAGGCCCCTCTTCTGTGGAACCAGCTCCAGTTTGGATTTGTGAGACAGACACCCTCTCTATTTTAAAGTTAAACTTAAAACTGTGAAACCTTATTCTTTACAAAGTGTATGAGCAATGCCCCCACAGAAGGTACAGAATGCCAAACTGTACTGTAAAACTGTCACTGTGGAGATGTGAAGTGTACATATGTGTAGTGCTATGTTGGCTGTTACTTTATTTTCAATCTAATCTTGCATCAGAACTGGAAACAGGGAAAAACGCCAGCTTGGCTCCATGCAAAGGGATCAAAATCTGCCCAACAGCTCCTCTAAAACTCCTCTAAATCTTGTGGGGTTAATCCTCATACATTAGGAAGACCTAAAATCTAATCGTTTTAGTTTTAAGGGGAATTACGGGCTCAAACTGTTTCCTTTGATACCAGCAGCCTGTTGCAGCTGCTCCTGGTTTTCAGGTGCTGGTAGAAGCAGAATTTCAGTGTTTCGAAACTTTATCTTAAACTGCTCATTCAATCTAAATATTTACCATATCATATCTCAAGTGTGACTCCTGCATCCATCTTGGCCCAGGTTTTTCATTTTCTGCCTCTCCCTGTCTTGCACCAGATCTATTTTAGCAGCAGCAGAGTAGCCATTACTTACTCGGGGTGGAGACAGTAAGTTTGGAGCTGGAGGCCTTATAATTTGTAAAAAAGAGGGAGGCCACCCATCCACCACACCAAAGCCAGGAGGAAACTATATGCCAAAGCGAGCACAGAGGCGTGGGAGACCTGCGGCTCTCGCCTCTATATTTACACTGGGCAGCAGCTGGTGTTCACCAGCCCACAGCAGCACAGACCCGTTGAAGATATTTCTGCTTCCAGGAAAAGCTGCATTTCCTTGCAGTAGAACTGAGTGAATAAACCTCCCAGCTTGTTCAATCTTACATTTCTCTGTTATTTTCTTTTTGTCTTCTTCTCTCTGCGAAGATTTAACTGAAACCAGCCAGTGTGTTAGCATTTAAAACCTGTTTAACTCTTAACCCAGTCTGTAATTACAGTGCTAAGCTGTAAAAGACATGCTCCCCTTCCCAGTGTGGTCAAACATACAGCATGTACTGTGCTGTACCAGATGGCGGGCTGGGTCTTCATCCTTGAATGTACAGCTTTAGCACGTCCCTGCCCCTGGAGTCCCCATAATTACAGCTAAAATTACATTTCCTGTATTTCACCAGAGGGTCGACATTACCTTCAGCCGGAAGTCTACTAATTCAGTTCGTGATATATATAACTTAATAACATGAAAAGCCATAACTTATACGTATACCTACCTGACAATCGTCCTGATGACCCAGTGTGCAGCACCTGACTAAATCATAGACCATCTCAAATTTAGACTCAAAAAAGTGTTAGGAAGGATGGAAGAAGTATTCAGGAGGCTTTTACAAAACAAAATACCCCATAAATAAATGTCCCTCTAACTTGTGCTGCAATATTATTATTGTCACAGTTGCATATGGAGCGGTGTGCATATGACAGCAATGTTTACTGGTGGATTGTGTATTTTATAATCAGGTTATGTGTGTCATGTGTGTAAAATTAGAATCTGTGAGAACCTTTATGACGTGGTGACACTGATTATATAAAGTACTATAAAATAGCTGACTTGGAATGTACTGTAGTATAGTACTGTACAGTCTGTACAGTTACTTTGCATCAGCATCAGTTGTGAAACGAACGTATAAAAGTATAAAGTATGAAAACACAAGCTACTCGGTAACCTTGACTTTAAATTCACTGCAAACTTAAAATGTATACTTACAGGTTGCGTGATCCTTGGTTTCTCTTCTGTGCAGCACACTGCAGTGAGGATGACAAGAGAAAGAGGGAGAAAAGAGGAGACGGGCAGCGAGACTAGAGGAAAGTAAGAGTGAAAGACAGTTTCGGAGCATTCGCCCTCCCTGCTGGCTCACACTGAGCTGTTATTTTACTGAGCTCTTAAAAGTATCCTCACCTCAAACTAATGTCCAGCCCTCCATCTTCACATTCTCCTCCTCCCTCCTTGTTTCTTTCTGAACTTTCCATCCTCAGTCTAATTCTTGCTAAGCTCATGTAGCAGGCATTTAGGACCAGATATTTTTATCTGACTTTCTTTCTTTTTTTAAAAAAACATTTTATTTGAGCGCAATGGTATTTCACACTAACAGGACAAAAGATAAACAGGATGTTCGAGTAATGTATTTGCAATAAGAGGCTAATTTACCACAACATGTGCTTATTCATTCAGTTTGACTGACAGGTATGACTTTAGCCCCAGTGTTTAACTTTAAAACAGATATGTTGCAGTTGGTGCATTAGTCCCATGTTTGGGGGAAAATGGTATTTTTGTTCTTGGTGGGGCGAGTTCCAGGACTTTTTTTTTTTGGCTCCACTGAATCCTCTCTAATTACGCTCCTGCTGATTACAGCTTGTGTCTACAGGGCATACAAGACCAGTGCAGGGAGAAAGCAGCCTTTTCATCCTGAAACACATGTACAGAGCAAATATATGAACTTGATGGGCTTTCGGGAGCACTGGATACCTGTTCAAAATGCACAGCTTTTATTTAAAGCTGCTCACTTTTCATATCTTGTTACCATGAAAATGTCTTGAGTCACCCCTAATTTCTTCATATTTTACTTCTAAGCAGCCAGACTTTCTTATACTTCTTTAAGTGGTCTTGAGCAATACTTTTACAGGCTTTTTGAAGGTTGTTTCTTTGGGCACTGGCTGCTTTCTCACACATTTTCAGCCCAGTCTTTGTTCCTGATCATTTTCAGGTTTTTTATCTTTTTTGTTTTGTTGATTAAAAAAAAGCCCCTAACCAGTGCTTTGTCTACACATAAAAGCCAGCTTAGCAAAGATCCAATTTTAAATTGCATCCTCATTCAATTTGTTACACAAATTGTGTTCATAAAAACACAATTTGTTTCCATTTCTGTTTATTATTGTTTCCATTTCTTTAGTTGGGTCTATGAAAAACACCAAAGATAACACAGTTTGAAAGACATAAAATTGTATTTTTGCATCAAGAAGATGATTCCCAAAGTGAACACATCTCAGCATGGTGTGCAGTGTGTCCTCACAGAATTTAAGGCAACTGGAGAAGTGGAGGACAAAAGAAGAAGGCCTAAAAAACTATCTACAGCAGATGAACAGAATCTGAAAGTCATATCTTTAAGAAACAGGGGAAAAAATCCAGCAAAGATCTGACACAGGATCTGAAAGATGCATCTGGCCCTTCAGCTGATCCATCCTAAGAATGGCTTCTTGACAGGGTGGCTGCCATTCTTAACGAAGGGAAATAGGAAGAAAAGGCTGGACTGAAAAATCAGTGACAACAGGAAGTCAGGACAGAGGTACATCAAGAAGTGCCTACAGAAATCTGTAAAACACAGTGGAGACTCTGTCATGGTTTGGGGCTGAATTTCAGTCAGTGGTCTTGGGGATCTCGTCAAAAAATTGATGAAATAATAATGCAGGAAAGTATCATCAGATTTTGAGCCACCAAGCAGTACCATCTAGAAAGTGTCTGATTGGCAGCAGCTTAATTTTCCCAGCTTGACAGTGATCCCAAACACACTGCCAATGCTGTAAAATCATAGCTGGATAGAAAAACACTGGGTGGAACACTATCAGTCATGGATTGACCTCCCCAGAGCTGGACCTCAACATTATTGAAGCAGTGTGGGATCATCTTGACCCAGAACAGAACAAACGGCAGCCAACATCCAAAGAAGAGCTTTGAATGGCCTTCAGGAAGCCTGGAGAACTATTCCTGAAGATGACTTAAAGAAATGACAAGAAAGCTGCTTCAGAGAGTTCAAGTTGTGTTGAAGAATAAAGGTGGTCACACCAAATATTGGCTTTCAAGCTCATTAAAAACGTATGAATTAAGAACCGTTTTTTCCAATATGCTGTATCCCCATGTATGTTAGCATGTTTCAATAAATCACTACATCCATTTCCCATTGTCCTAGAAAAATCTAAAGAAATGAAGGGTGACTCAAGACTTTTGCACAGCAAAGTCTCAGGCTGAATTTCAGATATCAAGTCAGTCTGAGTTTAAGTGTGAACAGCAATTTTTCCAGCTTCAAGGTGCCCGGAGGGAGGAAAAAAAAGAGAGCGAAAAGGTGGAATTCTTTATGCTCTTGCGGCGAGTATAAAGTTCTTTGATTCCCAAAGTCTTAAATACTTAAAAAGGGGACTGCGTTCCTCAATCCTGTGACAGACTTGTAATCAAGAGCCACATAAGGGCCTAAATAATGCGTGCTAAGAAATAAAAAGAAGTCCAGTCGCCTTTTTTCAAGCTCCAGACTACTATGACCTGGATGACTGAGAATTTACAATTTGTGCTAACATTTATAGTTCATATTCTTCAGTTTATGTAGAAACAGAAAAAAAAAATCTACACATAACTGCACTCCGGCTGCTACAGCCAACAGAGATTAAAATGTGTATTCATTTACAGCTGAAAATAGTGCAACAAATAGTTTCTTCTTAAAAGTTCCACCTCATCTACATTTGGAGATGAATGCATATTTCACGTCCTAGAATTCTGAACCATTTTGAATTAAATTAGACATTTGAGGCAGACTAACTGCACTGCAATACTCTTATATACACACATATTGGCTACTTTAAATAAACCTGCTCATTAATAGAAATACCTTATCAGCCAATTATTGCATGTAGGCACAGTTGAGACAACCTGCTGAAGCTCAAAGCCACTCATTACAACCACAGCATGCAGAAGAGCAGCTCTGAATGCACACATGGAACCTTGAAGCAGATGGGCTACAGCAGCAGTCCATCCCATTACCAGCAAGGCGTACCTAATAAACTGTCCAGAGAACGTAAGCTGTCATATCGAGTATTTATCAACACATTTGCTAATTAAAAACCAAACAATGAACTCATTTTAAAAAGTCTTTATTTTTCTTATAATCAATGTTTGATACTTGAAGCAAGAATAATGAACAAAATGCTGAGCAGACGTCCACACAAGGCTTTCATCCTGTTTTGCTTTCATTGGATTTTCTTGATAATCTCCGACCAAACCAAGGGCCTGCTCTTCTCATGATGCGTTATGGCATGGTGCAAGGAACACAAAAAGGGGGAAATATTTAAAACTCTGCCTCCCAAACAAATACCCTCTTCAGCACATCCACAAAACAAAAATGTGTGTGTGTGGGGGGGTATGGTCATGTTATTTACACAGCTCTCACACATTTTCTAGACCTTAATTACAAAACGTACATCTATCTTTCAACACATTTTTTTAAACCTACCGTGTCCCTTTGGATCTCTATTAAGTACTACTCCTCAAAACTCTCTCGTGCCAACAGTGCTAACCCAGAGTGGCAGTCTCATATAAAAGATGTGGCAGTAGGACTGCTAACAGCCAAACATCCGACACACTTTAGATTTCCTGTCCCTAGTATTCTTAGACTCACTGCTCAGAATACTGTGTACTCAGCTGACCAATTCTTGGTTTTACATGATTTGTATTTTACACTTGTACCCCAGTGTAAACTGTCACAATATCAGGGACACAATGCGTTTAACAAACCCTGACAAAGTAATGCTGCCTGGTATATTTGGACTGGCAGGATAAATGATGTCACACAGTACTTTAGGAACAGGGTCCTCTGAATTTTATACTGCGTATAGCACCTCAAAGTGGGTTTAAATTCCAGGCACCTCTTTTCCATTCACTCCGCAAAACTACTCACAGAACAGTCACCCCTTTCAAAAACACTTCCAGGGTCACCTCTATGGCACTTTCAGGTCTTTACAGTGGTAACATTTATTAAAGGCAAACAACAAACTGAACCATTACCCGTCTCAGCTTCCCACAGGGAAACAATCTTTAAATTAAAAATAATTTTTAAAAAAAAGGTTGGAAAATATTTGTGTTTGGAGTGACTGCACTAAATTTGGGCATCTGAGAAATAGCCAAGATGTGGAAGTACTAAGAGGGATAAGAACAGCTGCAACAATAAATGGGATGAACTTAACATTTAAGCAATAACCCCACTATTTATTTCTTCCAAGGAAAACTTTATAGTGGAATGTCTATAGCGGCTGTTACCTGAAAGACCAAAGATATGAGGCACATATTTGTCCTTTGAGGTCTAGCCAGCTTCATCACCAGATGGTTAAAAGCAGTCAAGTAGCTGTGGGATTATTTGGGGTCATTTCAGAACAATTTTTGTTGCAGTTGTACAGAAAACTGTAGATAAGATGGCACAGCAAACAAAAGTGCAGGGACAAAAAATAAGCCCACTCCACTTGACTGCAAAACAATGTGCTGAGCAAACCCATGGATAACCAAACAATCGGGCTGGAGCTTTTCCCCACCAGCAGAAAGGATGAAAATCCAAAAGCTGGTCTTTCCATGGGCAGCACATAAAACATCCCAACAACCAAGCAGTGCGACTGAGTCACCGCAGTGACAGTGCGTTTTCCCCTCATACCAAGAACAGCCAATTTGTGGAATGTGTCATTTTCTTGAATAAGTGCAGAGTGCATGTTACTAAAGCAAGGTAGAAAGGAATGCATGTTTTCTTGGACTATTTTGTCCACAGTCAGAATGATGGGAAGCGACAGGAATGAAAGGAAACAACACAAAAGGAAGCATTGATTTGTGCAGCTTCAACAAAGAGAGCAAGAATTTATCATTTGTGGTTTGTCTGAGTGTTAGATGTCGGCTGTGGCAAACTGGAATGTATTTTCTTTCAACTACAAACTTATACCATCAATCTCCCTTTCAGAACTATCCAATTAAATTATGTTTATTTTATAGTGCATTACTGTTTCGCACTGTTTCTCATATTCTCACAAGGAAAGAAAAATACTGTTAAGGTGTAAACAAAATTCCAGATTTGGCATCATCATAATTTTGGAGGTGGGCTAACATCAAACGCTGGGGCCTACTTATAAAATGATCTGATACAATGATAAATTGGGGGGGAGCAGTTGACACTTGGGTTTTCTTGGTCATTACTCTAAAATGCAAAAGAATTATGTAAGACCTTTTTATACAATAAAAAAAAAAAAAAAAAAAGAAACTGCCACAAAATAAAAAAAATATTACTTTGGC
>VUQK01020455.1:13501-27283 GCA_015106715.1 Bujurquina vittata
CCGAGGGGAAGCCGGAGCTACAGCTGACACTAGGGACTGAAACTGAGGGGACGCTGAAGCTTCAGACCTGGCTGTCCTTACTCGCGGAACAGGAACGGGTGCCGAGGTCGGCCCGTCCGTGGCCACCCCCACCCGCAGAACAGGAATGGGTGCAGGAGTGAGCCTATTTGTGGTCACCCCCACCCGCTTAACTGTAACGGGTGCAGAGGTCGGTCCCTCCGTGGCTGCCCCCACCCAAGGAATAGGATTGGGTGTGGGTGCTGAAGACTTTTTAGATGTTAACAGTACAGACACAGGGGCCAAAGCGTCTGAAAACACAGTCTCATCCTGAGACCCTGAAGAGGAATTAAATGTCTCCAAATGTGTTACCTCCACAATAAAGTTCTTATAATGGCAGGCAAAGAGGCCAGAAGCCAGGAATTCTCGGACACCAGTGTATGCAGCTTACGTTCAATGGCTCTTCTATACCAGTCAGCTGGTCTATTAAGCCATTCTTTGCATAGCAATTTCACAAAGTCACTCGTGTCTTTAATTGCGGAGGCAGACATGCACGCCTTGTGTGCAGTCCCTACCTCCTCAGTAGAGGTGAATGCAGGAGTACTCACGGTGTCTGTAGCCTGTGAGAAGAGCGGTGACAGCGGGGTGAAATTCCGTGGTGGCGGTCCTAAGATCCGCGGCTTTATACTGCTCGGCGCTGTAGAAGATTCACCCCGCTGCTGCCAGGAGCTTGGCCTCCTGCCATCCGAAGCAGGCAGAGCTAGTAGGCCAGGGGCCTCTGTGTCCCAGGAGCCGGAAAAAAGACTCCTCCTGAGTCAACCTGGGCGTCGGCTCCGGGGAAATGTCTTTTCGCTGATACCAGGACTTCTTCTTCCTCCGTGGCCGTCCACTGCTGAGGAAGTGAAGTGACTTGGGTGTCATCTTAGATTTTCACACACTTTCATTGAAGAAAGTGTGGTTTTTTTTTTGTCAGATGTATCAACAACATATCAACAGGTTTGGGGTTCATATTGGGACTTTAATATACAGGTGTGGGTTAAATAACTTTAGCCTTTACTCTTGAGTGAGGCTCAGACTTGAACCTAGGTCCCTGTAGCCTTTTGGCATATGGGTCATTCACTCAAGCAGATGAGCTATACTGTCTCCTGCTTTTATTCATTTTTAAATCTCACTCTGGAGATAACCTTATGGATACTTACTGTATTTTAAAAATCAGTAAATACCTGTGGAAAAGTATTTGTTGTGTTCCAAAATCCATCCAAGTTTCTCTTGTCCATGACTTCTCATTCTGGCCTGAGCATTGTAAGAAACTGTTACTGACTGAATTTGTGGATATTTTTCACAGTGGATGTTTTTAAAAAAAGGGCTCTATGGCTAAGCACTTAAGAAGCATGGAACTAGAACAACTTAGGCTTGAAGGTTTCATTGTTATTGTATACTGATAAGATAAAGCTTGTCTGTGTCCGTCATCGTCATCACACAGCAACAATGCAAGTGATAAAGTATTTAGGCCTTTCCTGATTTCTTATTTTTTGCATATTCGTCACATGTAATTCGGATCAAACAAATTTTAATATCAGACAAACATAACCTGAGTAAATACAAAATGCCTATACAGGCAGAGTTGCTCACACAGTCTTGCCTCAAGCTCTTTCATTTTTAAAATAGGTGCCACAGTAATGGCAAGCACACAAGATTACAAAAACGGAGAGGTGCAGCTGCTTGTAATGACGCTGAAAGAGTGGCTGACGCCAACAGGTGTGATTTTTGTTGTCCAGTGCTGTTTGGGCAGGAATGGGTCCTAACTCGCTCTCTCTGTCTCCCAGTATTGACAGGGATGGCACTATGACTATTGACTGGAATGAATGGCGTGATCATTTCCTCTTTAACCCTTTGCACAACATGGAGGAGATTGTCCACCACTGGAAGCACTCACACGTGAGCCAATGATTTCTTGAAATTGTAATAAATATTAAGGTTATGATCCTGACATTATTTATATTTTCATGCTAATGATAACACAAACAGCACTATTTGACAAGGCATAACTAAGCTGAACTATGAAATATCATTTTCATCCATACTGCAACAGATGTAGATTCGGTAATCTTTAGTTTTGGCAAGAAGAACAAGCAAGATTCAACCAAGATCCACAGTTTAGGCCTTTACTTTCCAATGTTGCTTTAGATGATTGACATTGGGGAACAGTTGACAGTGCCTGATGAGTTTTCAGAGCAGGAGCGGCAATCAGGTTTGGTGTGGAGGCAGCTGGTTGCTGGAGCCATGGCCGGGGCGGTGTCGCGGACAGGAACTGCTCCACTGGACCGTCTCAAAGTCTTCTTGCAGGTGGGTCTTCTTGCTGTCCTTCCACCGATACACAAGTTAACTGTATACTAACCTAAAATGAACCACAGACACATATCAGTTGACATCTTGCAGAGTAGCAAATCTGCCTTGCAAGGAGTTCTGTGTAACGTCCAGAAAACCATTGATATTATTCACATACCCAGTCATTAAAAGTCCCATAATCTGAAAATCCAGTTAGCGTTGCATACACACAAGTTTTACTTGGTATATTTACATGTTCTGTCTTGTAGTTGCACTAAACTGTACTCTAAATCTTAAAAATAAGTCATTCCGGCATGAAGTAGTTTTATGTCTTTTATTGTGGCACAATTTTTCATTACAACACTTTGTGTTCTAGTGTGGCAGAAGTGCAGGAGGGCTCTCTGTTGATACTGGTGAGAGGTTGCCACGACTTTTGTGTGTCTGAGTTGTAATGATGGTGCCCCGTCAGATCAAACTGGATTTCATAAGCTGGTTTGCCTAAAACAAAAGCATAAAGATTTTGTTTGCATTAGCTAAGTTTCAGCAGCTCTGCAGCCTGGATCCATGTAACAGATGTGTACCTGAAGTGTAATGATAGCACCAACTCAGGACTCAGGATCACACTGTGGCATTTCAGAAGCTGTTGTAAAGAAAAAAGCATAAATATTTTCATTGACTCTAGTTTAAAAAATGTATTGCTATCTCGACAAGTCCATAGGAATTTGTTTTGGTTAAGACCCACACATTGTTAAAAACATACACTATGACACAATAAAGGGAATCAATAAATACTAAATAAAACAATAAAAATCATATAAAAAGTCACAACACACACAACAACAACAATTGACAGCATATTATTAGGACTTAGATAAAAATGCTTCTAGGCTGTTGAGAAGTCGGACATGTATTACCATGCCCTATTCAAGGTCACTTAAATAATCTTTCTTCCCCAGTCTGATGCTTGGTTTGAATTTCAGAAGGTCATCTTGACCCTGTCTACAGTACATGTCTGAACATGTTTCTTCGGGGTGGCTGTAGGTCAGGTGGTAGAGCAGGTCATCTACCTAGGCTGGTGGTTTTTATTCCTGGCTGCTCCAGTCTGCATGCCATAGTATCCCTGGGCAAGATATTGGACCCCAGGTAGCTCCCCATGTATTCATTGGAGTGTGAGTGTGTTTGCACTCAAAGTTAGAATGCACTTAAATGTAAAAAAGTGCTCGGGTGAATGCAAATGTGTTGTATAAAGTGCTTTGAGTGCTCAACTAGAGTAGAAAAGTGCTATATGAGAACTAGTCCATTTACCATTTCTGTCATGCGATTGGCTGATTAGATGTTTGCATTAATGAGCAACTGAACAGGTGCACCTAGCAAAGTGGATGGAGAGTGTAATGTATATTTAGATGCATCTAATTAGTTAAGCAGTGTCTCTCTTTATATCATCTTGGCTCAAGCTGAAACAAAATATTAGTGAGTTTAGGCTGTAGAAGAAAAAGGTGTGCTTTTTATTTTGTATTGTTTCATCGTGAGAATGTATACCAACATGGTCATCAATTTATCTTGATGAGCTTGTTTCCTTAAATTTTCCAAAGCAAAGTTGCAATTAAATTAACTGCTTTAGCTCACTGGGTTGGGCAGGTGACCCATAGCTCACTGGGCTAATGCCGAGCCTCATGTTTAATTCTCCCCCAAGGCTGTTTACCTTTATATAGTTTCCTGGTATTTTTTCCTCCAACTTTACTTACTTGTTTCCACTGTCCTATCACAATAAAAGCTAAAAAGAAAAAAAAAGCCCAAATAACGTATTTAGAAAATAATCACCCAAGCATTCTTGCATTGTACTGTTCTGGTTTGTGACCCACATCACAGTTTTGATTAAATTTAACCACTCTAATGGCATAATTTTTATTCATAGCTGTCAAGTACGAGAGATGCACATAGTACAAGTTTTTGTATTTATTAATAAATTTCCGGGAACTAATCAACACGTGTCATGCAGCATGCACAGCATACACATTCCAAATATAACCTCAAGTCTCCTTTTTCAATCTTGCGGGACTGACTTGTACACCAACACATTGTAACAAAAGCTGTGCTTTCACACAACTGTCTACATGCCCCTTTGTGTAGACTTAATGTGCAACATAAACAAAATTGACTAATAGTAGATTACTTTAGAACTTCTTGTTGTTAGAACTTTAATGGACAATCAAGGCTGAGCTTATCAAGACAAAACAAAAGATATTTGAGTTAATGTGGCGCATGAATATTAGTCTGGTGCAAAGGCAGACCCTCATTTCAACCAGCCATTTAAATTCAGTTCAATATCTTTGAACTTCATGCGAACAAAATATAAGAGTTGTTTACACCGTGTGTGCACGTGAATCCACTCATGTAGTAGTGCCTTAATTTAAGTTTCATTTTTTTGTATGTCAGGGTCAGGCTGAATTTCTGTAGCATCAGCATCATGCGCTGCAGTCCTTGATGTATACTGTGTTAATGTCGCTGTCGTCCTGTATTGCCAGGCCCTTGATGGTGAAAATATCAGTGTCAGAATCTGTCTCGTTCGACAGCTGTTGCACTTGTCTGCTAGATTTGCAAACTCTTATAGATCTGCACCGCTTTGGTTATAATTCACACAGCTGTGACACTGCTGTCCAAATGCTGGGGCTGATGGCGTTGGGCAGGGTGTGTGCCTCTGCAATAGCTGCAGTTTGACATTGGTGCACTTTCTGATTTGGCTTGGAATTTCAACTGGCGTTTGGGTTTGTTACTGCGCTTTATTCCCAAAGTATCCACACTGGCAGTTGTCACATATTTAGAGGCAGAGAAAGTTTTCGTATGTTGGTCTGTGAGCTCATTTATCTGGCAGATACGTATAGTCTTGTATAGTGTGAGGACAGTCTCTTTGAGCACATCTAAGGAGTGTCACTGTTTATTCCAACGACCAGTCTGTCCCTAACAAGTTCATCCTGCAATGGGCTGAAGTTGCACGTCTTGTTAAGGTTTTTCAGTGAACGTACGATTCGACTGTTTCTGCTGGGTTTTGGCATCGAGAGTTGAAATTGTGTCTCCATTAAGTCTCCTTTTTAGATGACGCGGGCAACACCATGTAACCAAAACAGCGCATTAACACAACTGTGTACAATAGCCTTGCACTGTTTTCAGCAAATGTCAAACAGAAACTGCTTGAGACTGCCTGGTGAAACAGTTAGCACCTTAAGTGACATTTTCTGAAAACCAGGTGAAGACCAAAAACAGCTAAAAGAGATTACATTCATCAGGTGGAATTAAATACAGCTGCAGATGAGTGCTCATTTTTTGCTTTAGAAAAATTTTAGCTGGCACAAGTATACAAGAATGAATCTTTGGTGTTACCTCATAGGAGAAAAAACAGAACATTTTAATTGATGTAACATTTGAATCTACAAGGTCTTAATGAGGAAAAATTTGTATTTTGCTTTTTCACATTTACCCAGCTGGGGTTGGATATGAACACTAACCATCTTTGTGTTACAGCAGTGTTGTTTTTTGTCTTTGTTTTTTCTTTAAACATAAGCACAGGTAAAAATCAACTTACCTGTCAGTATTTGGGTGTGCAGGTACACGGCTCCACGGCTCGAGAGATTAATCTGTGGTTTGGCCTGAGGGGGATGGTCCAGGAGGGAGGTGTCTTTTCCCTCTGGAGGGGCAATGGTATTAACATCCTCAAAATTGCCCCTGAATCTGCCATTAAGTTTATGGCTTATGAACAGGTCAGTTTACTCCATCACTCAATGAGAAAGTGGAAATATTTCTTCTGTTCTGTTAAGTGTTTACTTAACTCATCGTAGAAAAAGTAGTAATTGTAAACTGATTTACACTGGGAAAACATGATGTCCACTCTTCTGTGCCCTCTTGAAATCTGTCATTGCCTGTGCTTCCCTCTCCTCCTGCTCCTCACTCTTCCTACTCCAGATCAAGTGGCTGATCCGAGATAATAAAGAGGGGGGCAATTTAAGGGTGCAAGAGAGGTTCATTGCTGGCTCTCTGGCAGGAGCTACTGCTCAGACTATCATTTATCCAATGGAGGTCAGTTTGAAATTTGTGCTGATTTATCAGTCATTAACTCCTGAAGTGTCTTTAATGTTTCCCCTGATGATGTGGATCACCAGCCTTTTTTTGTTAGCTGCCTAGCCTGACTTTAATTCTGGACAAGTCAACGTCAGGCTGGGGACGAATGTGTAGTGCCTGCGAAAGGTCAATTACAATAATAGACATGAGAATACAAAGGTTTGTATTTAATGTTCCAAGTTCCAAGTCAACACTACAGTTAATTCACAACACAACTTATTGGCTTAAGCAAACTCTTGATCCAGATCTGACATATGATAATTTTTTAACAACTTTTAAATTCACAATAAGGGACTATACAGCACTGGGTAATACATGTTGATCTGAAAGTACTGTTACTAAATTTAAGCAAGTAATTTCCTTTGTTATTAGAGCATGCCATAGGTATTAAAGTTACTGCACTGCAGTGGTTTGAATCCTATTTTTCTAACATGAATATTATGAAGTGATTTATTCTCTGAAACTGGTAAAGTTTTTGAATCCTAAGAGAAAAAAATCAGTGTGTTTTGTCAGCATAGAATATTTAGTCTGCTGCTACTGTAAAGAAAAACTGCATCATCAGTAGAAAATAGAAGGATTAGAGAGTGGCCATTGAAGAAAACAGAGAACAGTTCTGCCTTCTTTGTCTCATTGAAAAAGAACCTCTTGCTGCTATTTCTATTCATTCGTGTTATTTCATTTGAATTCATCTATTTTTTTCTCCTATTCCCTATGCTTGATAGGTGCTGAAAACTCGCCTTACATTAAGGAACACAGGACAATACTCGGGTATGGTCGATTGTGCCGGACAGATTCTGAGGACAGAAGGCATCCGAGCATTCTACAGGGGATACCTGCCCAATACAATGGGCATCATTCCATATGCTGGCATCGACCTGGCTGTGTATGAGGTACTTATGGCTTTGTTTACACTCTTCTATTCATTTGTGAATTTTTACTAGATTTTTATGAATGAGAAGACACAGTGAAGACACAGTGGCACAGTCATTCTTTCACCTGTGCCACTGAGCAAATCAAACTGCAACAATAACCCAATCCCTTACAACAGTATACTTATCTGGAAATGGGTTTTTCCTATTACCCACAGTAGTAAACCTTTCATTTGCCCCTTCTAACCTAGATGTCTCTTTTTTCGCATGGAAAGACTTGGAAATCTGGAATGTAAGAGATCTACACCAGAAGGGAGTGTTTGCATCTTTCCAACAGCTCAAGGAAAAATATGCTCTCCCGCAATGTGACTTTTTGTAATACTTGGCAATCAGGAGCTATGTGAGATCACATCTCCCCGACTTTGAGGGTGCGGAGCCAGACACATTAGGTTGTTGTTTAAAATATTCTACTTGGCCAAGAAAGAAAATCTCCTTCCTATTCAGCACACTGTAACTAACAAAATTAAAGCAGAATGGGAAACGGAACTAGTTGTCAGAGGAAATCTGGGACGAAAGATTTAAATATGTACAGACTTGTTCAATTAATGCGTGACATTGTTTAATACAGTTTAGGTAGGGGTCATCAACTACATTGGTCCAAGGGCCAGAATTTTTCTCTGCAGACAGTGTGAGGACCAGATGCTTTTGTGACGTAAAATTAATTTTGTGTCCTATATTATAATATAGTAATATATTATCATTTGATATATCAGTTTTCCTTTTAAATTTATACAATTTTTAATGATGTGATGTGCAAGTCTTGCACTTACATGTTCTTCTCTGTTATGTTGAGAGTTGTTATGTGTGCAGTTCTTCTCATTATAGATATAATGAGAACAGGAAACAAGAAAAAGTTACATCAGAGCAACGAGATCATCTCTGCACAGTCTACTTTTCACAAGCGTTTTTGTTGTAGATTTTTTTAAATGAATATAGAAACACGAAGAGTTCAGATGCAAAACCTTCTAAATCTGCCTCGACATTTTTCTTTTAAAAGAGCTTTTTTTTTTATCTGGCCCTTATGGTAAATTTTTGTAATTTCATTTCACAGGCAGTGTTGAGGTGCCCTTTTTCAAAAATGTAAATATTGTAATTTACCTACTTTTTAAAAAGTAACAGTTTTCAGGCAAAACCAGCAAAATTTTCAGTCCATCTGACCAGTGTGAATAAAGGCAAAAGGTGCAAATATCAGACTATGATTTAAGAAAAAAAAGATTCACACAGTACAACTTCAACAATACAACAATAACAGAATAGTAGATACTAGGCCGCAGGGTTCGTTACAACCGAGGGATGAACGCCTACGGGGGGCTGTTACCGCATGCGGGTATGCGCCGAGCCACCTACCTGTCTGGTCCCCTGCAAGCAGACCATCTGAAAAACCTCACAGCAAAGGAGATGGGAGCTTGCATGGAGTGCGCACAGTAGCCAGTAACAATCCTTTAGCAGGTTCATCGACAGAAATTTTATTACACCCTGGCTTTGACCTGTTTGACCTGCTGCCCTCTGGCAGGCACTCCAGGTGCATCAAAGACAGAACAAACAGACTTAAGATCAGTTTGTTCAGAGCAATCACAACCCTGAACTCACGCACTCACACATTCTAACTGTGCAATATCCACATCTCTGTGCAATATTATTATAGTATATTATTATATTATGGTATATTATTATAGTATATTATAGTGAACAATAGCTATCACTCTTTGTAATGTGCAATATCCAATATTCATCCACCAAAGGGCAATACTCACCTATACTTACCTATTTATTTAAATTTTTATAATGTATATTTTTTGTACATTTTAGAAGTTTTATTTTATATATTTTAGGAAGTGTGACTTCCTACAGCATGGCACTGAACAGGAGTGGCCCTCCAATCTCATTGTACATTCTGTATAATGACAAATAAAGGGATTCTATTCTATTCTATTCTATTCTATTCTATTCTATTCTATGTGGATGCTGCACTGGTCCATTGTGGTAAACAGGGAGCTGAGCGTGGAAGCGAAGCTGACGATTTACCGCTCAATCTACGTCCCTACCCTCAACTACAGTCACGAGCTTTGGGTAGTGACCGAAAGAACGCGAATACAGGCAGCAGAAATTAGCATCTCCCTTAGAGATAGGGTGGGGAGTGCAGTCATTTGGGAGGGGCTCAAAGTAGAGCTGCTTTTCCTCCACATCGAAAGGAGCCAGTTGAGGTGGTTTGGGTATCTGACTAAGATGCCTCCTGTGCGCCACTTGAGTGGCCATTTGAGTTACTGTTACCTTCTGGTCTAGCCATTATTGTCTGACATCTGACTTCAACAAGGTATTTTCACCCAGAAAACTGATGCTTACTGGATATTTTTCCTTTTCAGACCATTCTCTGTAAACCTTAGAGATGCTCATGCAGGAAAAGCCCAGTAGCTCAGGAGTTTTTGAAATACTAAGACATCCCGCCTGGCACAAACAACCATGCCGCATTCAGTGTCATCTTGAATATATCCGCATGCCTAAATGTATTGAGTTTCTGCCATATAACTGGCTGTTTAGATATTTGCATTAATGAGCCGCTGAACAGTGTGGTGTGTCAGTGTATGTGTTTTAGTTAATTTCTTACATTTCTTATGTGTCTTTTACTCTTCCTTCTTATAGTTTTAATTTTCACTGCTCGCCTTTATTAGTTTCTTAAAATGTTTCACTGATCATACTCAATTAAGACCCTGAAGAATGCCTGGCTCCAGAGGTACTGTGTCAATTCAGCAGACCCAGGGGTTCTGGTCCTGCTGGCGTGTGGTACTGTCTCCAGCACCTGTGGCCAGCTGGCATCATATCCCCTCGCTCTGATCCGGACTCGCATGCAGGCACAGGGTGAGATGTGCTGTAAATGATAGATTTGAGGCACTTTAAATGAACCGAACCATTGGAATGATTTAGCAACAGATCTGATCCATATACAAGCTTCTGTAACTTCCATTGTTTTTCTTTCTTTCAGCTGTCACTGAGGGTAAACCCAAGCTGACCATGGTGGGTCAGTTCAAATACATCATATCTCACGAAGGTGTGCCAGGCCTGTACCGAGGCATCACGCCCAACTTCCTCAAAGTAATTCCTGCTGTCAGCATCTCCTATGTGGTGTACGAGCACATGAAGAAGGTCCTTGGAGTGGTTTACTAGACTGTGACGACTGTGACAAACACAAAGGGCAGTGAAGGCAAAGGCACAGTATGCCTGTTAGAAGAAGAATTAAGCTTCTCAGGCCTCTGAAGAGAGAAAATGAGCAGGATCATTGCACAGATGCTGTGAACTTTTGTTAACACCAAGAAAACAATTATTTGTTCATTTTGGAGAGGCTAATGATGGCAACTCTACCACTGTTATGTTACATATAAGGTGTGATCAAAACGTTCTTGGGAATCAAAGTTCTTACCTGGTTTTCGCTTGGCTGGCCTGCCATTCAAAAGTATCTCATGCTTAACCAGATGGCCTCCAATGCAACTGCTATTTTTAGATTATTCCATAGAGATGCCAGTCCACGCCTTGTACTTGTGCTTCTTCAGTGTGTGCCCGAAAACGTCTGGTTCAAATTAACCAAAACAGAATTTCTTCAACCCGATTGTTGCAGGAAGGCAAGTTTGATGAGTGGTCCAGGTGGTGAGCAAAGACCGTGTCCTGATGTGACCAAAAAAAATTCAATGGCATGTTGGCACACAACATTTCAGGTTGTTTGATCTGAGTGTTTTCCTTCTCCATCAAGTGCCTGAGGACAGTCCAGTAGAATTCCACATTTACATTGTTACTCATTGATTGTGTACTGTGAACGTCAGAAAAAAAGAACAAAGATACTTACCTTTTTTGCACAGGTCTTATCCCAGAACCTTTGGTCACATATCACAGATATCAGCAACACATTGACTTCCAGGATATTTGTGATGTAAGTAACATTTGGGTTGGTTTAAAGCAATCAGTAAATCACTATAAACATTGATTTTTCTGATGACAGTAATGCTTGAGAGAGGGTTGTAAAATTCTACAGAATGACTTGGTCAAACAACTGAGTTACCTTGTTCACATTATAAATGAATACAGAAGCAATGTGTGCATTTGACCACCACAGTGAGTTGCAGCGTGACTTAGTTGTGCGTTGCTGCATACTTGTGCAAACCTTTAATTGTTTTGCTGCTATTTGTTTGCTAAAGACAAAAATGAATGTTTAAGCTGCATTTCTTTCATGTAGTGAAAATGTCGATGTGAACACTGTCCTTAAAACTGGGTTGTATGGTTTATGCTCTATTTTTCAACAGTTCCCATAAGTTTCAAACAGGAGCATGATGTATATATATATATATATAAAGCTAAAATCTTAAAAGGAATGTATGCCATGATGTAAGACAACTAGGCTTGGCTCCAAAATAGAAAACGTGTCAAATGGTTGAAGTAAGAAAATGTACAATTTTCAGAAAATATATTAGCTCATTTTGAATTTAATGGCTGCAACACAATTCAAAAAAATTTGGGATAGGGCAAGAGAAGGCTGGAAAAGTGGTACTAAAAAGAAACAGCTCGAGAAACATTTTTCAACTAATTAGGCTAATTGGCAACATGTCAGTAACATGATTGGGCATGAAAAGAGCATCTTAGAGAGACTCGCCCCTATGATAAAGTATTTAGGCCTTCTCTGATTTCTTATTTGCATATTTCTCACATATAATTCGGATCCAGTTGAGGTGGCTCGGGCATCTGATTAGGATGCCTCCTGGCCGCCTCTTGGGTGAGGTGTTCCAGGCATGTTCCACCAGGAGGAGGCCCTGTGGTAGACCCAGGATATGCTGGAAAAATTGTATCTCTCTGCTGGCCTGGGAAGACCTTGGGGTCCCTCCGAATGAGCAGGTGGAGGTGGCTGGGGAGAGGGAAGCATGGGCATCTCTGCTTAGGCTGCTGGCTCCACGACCCAGCCTGGATAAGCAAAAGAGAATGGATGGATGGATCTTAGAGAGACAGAGTTCCCCAGATGTAAAGAGGGCAGAGGTTCACTAATCTGACAAAAACTATGGGCACAAATTGTGGAAATTTTTCACAAAGATGTTCTTCAACATAAAATGATTTTAAATATCTCGTCATCTACTGTACTTCATGTCCTCCATTGATTCTGGAAACCTAGAGAAATCTCTCTGCACATGAGTCGAGGCCAAAAATGAACACTCAGCTCAGGAACACTTCCAGAAATCATTGCCTGTGAACACGGTCCATCATTCTAGCCACAAATGCAGGTTAAATCTCTATCATGCAAAAAAGAAGTTATAGGTGAACATGATCCAAAATGCCGCCTTCCTCTCTGAGCGAAAACTCATTTAAAAAGACGAAATAGGTTGGCAATGTGAAAAACTGTTCTCTGGTCAGACAAAATTTGAAATTCTTTTTGGAAAACATGGATGTTGTGTCCTCCAGAATAAAGAGGAAATGGATGGCCCAGATTGTTACCAGCACTCATTTCAAAAGCCTGTATCTCTGATAACATGGGGGTGCATTAGTGCCCATGGAATTGGTAGCTTGCACATCTGGAAAGGCACCATCAATGCTGATAGGTATATACAGGTTTTAGAACAACATAGGCTCCCATCCAGAATGTATTTTTAAGGTAATGATTTGCAGATTTCAGAAAGACAATGCTACAGTGCATTTCAACAGCATGGCTTCACAGTAGAAGAGTGCTAAACTGGCCTGTCTGCAGTCCAGGCTATTCACCAACTGAAAGCATTGGCACTGTTGAGTACCTATAATCCTTTATCAGACAACAATGAAACAACATTCCTTTCCCAAAAGTCAAGCAACTGGTCTCCTCCCTTCCCAGATATTTACAGCCTGTTGTTAAAAGAGGAGGGGATGCTAAAAACAACATGGCCACGTCCCAACTTTACTGTCATCAAATTCAAAATGAGCTTATATTTTTCTTAAAATTGTACATTTTCTTAGTTCAAACATTTGATGGTTACTATTTTTCTGTTGTGAAAAAATACATTTTCTATATGTGAATAAAAAATGCATTTATTAGTTTTGCAAATCATTGCATCCTATTTTCATTTACATTTTACACAGCATCCCAACTTTTTTGGAAATGGGGTTGCATATTGCATACCCAGCTGGACTCTAATAGAACTGCAGCAGGGTTAAAATAGTTTTGGATTTTACATTATAGTTTAGTTTTAGTTAGTTTTTACTTTTTTTTTCTCAAATTCAGTTCGTTTTAATTAGTTTTCAGAGTGGTTTTGCTCGTTTTTATTAGTTTTTATTTTTGGTTTCATGCTTAGTTTTAGTTAGTTTTAATTAGTTTCAGTATTAGTTTTAGTATTTTCATACTTAATCAGGTTCAAGTTTAAAGGCGCAAAAGTGACATGAAACATATGCAACAAGACAGCAGCACTATGTGCTA
>VUQK01020459.1:2442-12773 GCA_015106715.1 Bujurquina vittata
AACACAAGGAAGATGGGTAAAAGTTAAGGAAGGGAAAAAACTAAAAAAAGAGATCACAAAGCACCAGATGAAGGCAGCTAACAGGAAGCTGCCACTTTAGACTACTGAGCCCCACCTTACTGAGACTGTCCAGTATCTGCAGTGCAGGGTCCAGCACCGCCTCCTCCCACCGAGACACGTCTGTCACATCCAGGCCATACACTGCAGGGACGTTGTCTCCTGGTCCTGCAGGCACAGAAAGGTCAAAACACACGCTTAGTGCACATTATGCATTTTTGCAATGATGCTGCCTTTAAAAGGAACAAAAACTGATATTTGAATCAGTGTTTTCAACTATTTATTTTTAATAAATGAGTGGGAAAAAAAAACTTGAAAGCAACTTTTAGACCCCTGACAGTGACTGTGTGCTCCTGCTTTTTGCACAAAAATAAAAACAGTCAAGCTCCTGAGGGTTTGTCTGTACATCGCAGACGCGCCAGTTCAAACTGGGTAACGTACAGGAGCAGCAACGGTGCCGGAGCCGCACCCTGAAGCTCCGTCAACCTGCTGACTCACACTGGCTCGATAATGTCTCTCGCTCCTTCCTCCCACCCTTGTGTTTTGTGCGCCATCTCTCTCTCTCTCTCTCTCTCTCTCTCTCTCACGCGCCATCAGTCTCACTTCAGCTTTCACTCACTGTCTCTGATTCTAACCGTTCCACCCCCGTGTTGCTATTTTGCATCAGTCAGCAGTCTCCGGGCCAGGCCTCGGATCGCTATGGCAGCACCAGACCTTGCTCCATTCGTCTCTCCGTCTGTCTATCCGAGCACCTGTCTGCACTCCCCGTCTTGCAAGCCCTACGCTGAAAATGTATACTGGTGCAACTTGTAGAGAAAGTGACTTGTAAGAGATGCAACTTTAAACAAAAAGACATGTGTGCATATCACATTTACAGAATACCTGGTAGAGCAAAAATGTAGAATTACACTCAGTCAAAATGTATCAGGAGGAAATACAGAAACAAAAATCACTGAAAAAAAAGAACAAAAGAAGTTGAGCCCAATTTTGTGCCTCTAGTGTATCAGTGCACACTACAGCTGAGGTTCACAGGTGGCCTTCAGTTTCTCCTTTTATTGTACTCAACAGGTTTTCCATCCAGATGGTTAGAACATGCTGTCAGACAAGCTTTTAAATGACACTCAAAGCTAGCTGGATGGTTATCTTTTCAAGCAATCAAGGTTACCTCTGTGGTCTGAATGCAAGCGAGCTAATGCAAGAGAGGCACAAAGTGTGAGGCTGCGCTCAGACACGATAAAGCCAGAAGAAACCAACGCAGCTCCACACATGCGACAGCAACCAAGAGTGAACAAAAGCACAAAAGCAGATGCAGCCTTGTACCTCCTTCTTGTCAAAAATTAGGCCTACATTACCCACAATACAACTTGACAGCTTGCAGCTTGGGGGGGGGGGATGTGGTTATGCCATTGTGTGTTCATGTGGGGTTGGATAAATCAGCAAAATGAATTTCCAACAATGCCCAGACAAGAACACTTTGGCACACATGTTTCTAAGGTGCTGATGTCTTAAACATGATGGATGGTAAATCTGAATGAATTCTTTATATTTTCCTTCCAAGAAGCCAGACGTTTTTAGAATTTTTAAAGTGGTTTTGAGACATTTGGATAGTTCTTGACCATGTTCAGAAGAATATATTTTTTTGTTTATTAAGCCACTGAACTATGAATCATTCACCTAACCCAAGGGATGAACCAGTATTGTGTCTACACATCACAGATAAGTTAACAAAGAAACAACTTTAAATTGTCTCTTTAGGCACTTTGAGCACAGCAGTTGTTCCTATTTCTTTAGTTGAATCTACAAAAAACCATCTAAGATAACGATAAAGATAGTTCGACAGGCATAAGATAGTATTTTTGCTTCAACACGCGCTGATTCACAAAGAGCTATTAGCTAATTTACAATACACCTTTTGAAAAGCATCTGTTTGGCAGCAGCTTCATTTTTCATCACGACAATGATCACAAACACACTGCCGGTGCAGTAAATGCATCAGTCATGGATTGGCCTCCCCAGAGCCTGGACCTCAACGGTATTGAAGCAGTGTGGGATCATATTAGAGGACAGAACAAAAGGCAGCCAACACCCAAAGAAGAGCTTTGAATGTCCTTGAAGAAGACTGGAGAACTATTCCTAAAGGCTACATAAAGAAAGTTCAGGCTGTGTTGAATCACTTTCAAGCATGTTAAAATTATACAAACTCTGCCTTATATACTGTATTTCCATGTATGTTTGCAGATGTCTCAATAGAATCGTGGCACTTATTTACCATTTTCCTAGAAAATATACAAATAAATGAAGGATGGCTTAAAACCTTTTTTCATTTTTCCTTGTTAACAATTTATCTGCATTATGGTATTAGTTGGTGTCCAGGCAGAGTGACCTCAAGTTTTTTAATAGCAGTAATCCAAAAGCAAGTCAGGTAACCTAATTATAAAGTGGAGACAGCTGTCAACATGTTTACACAGAGGAATTACACACAGCACATTATCTTTGTAATATGGTGCCATACTCTGAGTTAAAACCAAATGAACACAGGTCAGGAAAAACTAAAGCATGTGTGGTTCTTCGAATGGTGGCTGCCAGACACGAATGCAGGGCCACGAATCCGGCTTTAGTCGAAGCAGATACAAGTCTGGCTGTGTCTGAATAGAATATATATGTGTTAAGCCCACACTCTCAGGTAAACGGATCCCATTAACCTATAAAGCACTGTTTGCCAACTCAATTATGCCTTAATCCTTTCTCCACAAATTCAACTGTGGATTTGAGGGCAGCAGACATCCTATAGACTGAACTCTACTGGGAGCCGTCTGAGCCTCCATTATCACAGAGAGACACAGAGTGCTAACTGTATGACTGTTCATCTGTATAACTAACAGTGTTGACTTTGTCAGAGGACTCTGTGTGTGTGTGTGTGTGTGTGTGTGTGTGTGTAGGAACAATGAGTCCCCACACAGCCACACCCGGCAGCTTTTACACTTACATTTTACTCTTGGTACAAAATGCAGTTCAACTGCCACAGAGTGAAATTTGCATACTGGGTTTAGTTTGTAGTCAACCATTTAAGCATGTGATATATTTTATTCTTTCATGCCAAGGCCAGCTGTGCTTAAATGAATTTGACATGGCGTTTCAAAGCAAAACAAACAAGAGGCTCCTTAATAGCAGAGTCTCACCCTGCACCTGCATCATTTGGCTTCAGAGCCTGTGCTTTCCCCCCCTCTTATCTGTGTGCAGCACTTATCCTCAAAACTTTGTCCTCAAGTTAGTCGGGCTTCTGTGTGATGTTAAACAGTAGATACTGTTAATCAAAGCTTCAGATTTCATTTGCATGGTTCCTGTGTATGCATGTGCGCTTCTTTGTGAGTCAGGAGGGAAGTCTTTTGTGTTTGCGGCACAATAGCAGGCAGGTGGTGGTGGCAAGTGTCCCCTGGTGTACCTATACCAGATGCAGAGTTGGCGATCTCTCCTTTAGGTGATCTAATAATTACTTCACCCCAGCAGTGAGCAGTCTCTGCCCTCCTGTTGACACTATCCATTTCCTTACTTTGTGTTTTTATCTCTCGCAGCACCCTCCTACAATTTCCTTTTGCGATCGCCAACCTCCCCCTGGGCAGAGTGGAGTGGTGGTAAATAAAGGGGAGACACTGCATGGTGGCTTGCCAGATGCTCCACAATGATTCTTGTTTGGGATCTGGTGAAATTTAACCCTGATAATCCACAACATCTTGAATGAGAGTTGATAAGAAACGGCGAAGGGACAAAGAGCAGGGTGGTTGGCGTAGGTGCACACGCGCACGCACACACACACGCACGCATGCACGCACACACACCCGCTGCCTTTGAAGTGCACATGGGAGATAGCTTTGCCAACAATGAGGAACAGAATCTGTCGCTGGGCAGCTGCCTGCCAGTGCTGAGTGTGTGTACATGTGTTGAAACAGTAGTCCACCTGTTGCAACAAGTGGGCTAGGAGTCATTTGCTGTGTTATCCTTATGTTTACTGAGTGAGGATGTGCGCCTGTGTGTGCTTTGCTATAAAAGCTCTATCGCCAGCCTTAGTCTGGCGTCCCCTGGCCCAGCTGTGCTTCTTTGGCTGCCATCCACACTGGAACATGGCAGCTGCTGCTAAAGACTCAACAGCCTCCTTCCTCTTTCCTATAGTTCCTCTTCCACTTCTCGTCTCCCCTCACCTCCTTTGTATAACTGTTGTTAGTGATCAACCTTCTGAAGCAGGTTGAGTATGGCTGCTCAAAGATTTCTTTGGGAGATATGGACCTACATAAAAAAAACAAAAAAACCCATCTGGAATCTAAGCTCTCTGTACATTAAACTGCATCCTTACACAGGAAGCAGTTCACAGTGACATGGCAACCGGAGACCATAGAAAGTCAATGGCATTCAGCGACTTCAAGCAAGTACTGCTGGCGATGAGAAGTGAGCAGGCTCCAAGACCAATAAGAGAGCAGGATGCTGGCGACTGATATCTGACCCATTAGTAAATACATTTGAGGGTTACCTAGGCAACTGGAGCCTGGAATATCCAATAGCGATCAGGCGCTGGTTTAAAAATGAAGCGGATGCAGATTTACCTGTACCAGTGCTCTCACAATATCAGATTTTATTATTACTATTACTGCGGCAAACATAAGTCACAATAATGGTAATAATGCAACAACTATTAATAAAATGCTATTATTTCATTGTTTCTGTAATCGAAAGCTTTCAGAGTGAGCTTAAACCAGGTGAGTTCAGGGCGGTGGCGATTACAACTGATGCATCAAATGAGCAAATTACAGTAAGAACTTCTTGAAAGTTCTTAGTTCTTCACACAAGAAAGCAACAGCAGCGTCACACTCCATTTAACTTAGTGTGCGAGAGAAGCTGCCGCACCGAAAGAAAAGTGTAGCGGAAGTCACCTTGCTTTAATCAACTGTGAAGTGTCAAGATAAGCTGAGGCTGCAGTTTAGCAGTTCCTGGAATCTACATAAACAAGAGATTAACTTCTCGTAAGTAAGAAAAAAAAATAATCATTTTAGTAACACAGTCCAAAGGCATGCACTTATTGGGGTTGGGTTAATTGGTCACTCTAAATTGCCCATAGGTGTGAATGTGAGTGTGAATGGTTGTCTGTCTCTCTGTGTTGGTCCTGTGACAGGCTGGTGACCTGTATGGGGTGTAACTCTGCCTCTCGCCCTATGACAGCTTGGATAGACTTTGGGTCATTACCCATTTGCACTGTGAAGTGCTATCTGATCAGTTTGGCAGCATTTGGCTGAATCTGAGCAGAGAGTATCGCCCTGCACACTACACAGTAGTGGCTACTGGTTGCTATATATGCCCATACCATAATATTGTCACACCATGCTCGACAGATGAGGTGGTATGCTTTGGATCGTGAGCTGTTTCTCTGCTTCTCCAGACTTTCCTCTTTCCTTCCCATCATATTTCCATATTTTCTAGCAAAGTCTAATGTGGCCTTCCTGTTCTTGAGTCTAACCAGTGGATTACACCTTGTTATAAACCCTCTGTGATTCCATCCATGAAGGAATCTTGTGAGTGTAGAATTTGGTAATGATGGCTTCGCTCACTTTCATCATTGGGGCTCATATTGAGAGTTCCAGTCAAATGCTAGCAAATACATGTTTAACATTTGGAATTAACTCCAAATCTTTCATGGGAAAAACAAAACACTAGGCTCCCCCTGACCTTGAAACTGCTGGCCAGTGAACTGTCCGGTTACTTCAGAGCGTCTTAAAATGGGGTCTGTGACTGATTTATTCTGAATCCACTGCGGTGGGGTACGGAGGCAAAACTACAAAAAAAACCGTCACTGTCCAAATACTTACAGACCCCACTGAACGTCATTCATTGTTGTTTTTCACAATGGCAGATGTGTTTTGTAATGAATGATGGTCTCTCCTGATTCACACGTACCCCGCGGTATTTGTACGAGCCACTGTGCTGATAAAGATGAGACGTAGCGGTTGGATGCCCTATCACAACCCAGCTATATCTGCTCTCTGGAGTGGAGACGCATATTTTTCTTAATGCACCATCTTTTCCTCCCCTTCACTGAGAGGAAAATAAGATTTTAGATTTCTTGTCAGTGTTTGACGTTTCCACCTAAACATATCTGGTCCCTCCACCAAGTGGAGGTCACAGAGAGGTGTCTTTGGCAACAACAACACTAGTTTGTTTTTATCAATGATACGAGATTGCATTTGTGTGTGTGTGTGTGTGTGTGTGTGTGTGCGCGTGTGCGTGCGCTGCCGCTCGTATGCTCTCGGTCACTGATATTGAATCCCGACTGCGAGGGCCATCTGTCTGACTTTGACCCAGCAGCTCACCGTCACACCTTCAGAGAAGACGGAGGAGAAGGAGTGTGTGTTCGCCTCCTTTGTGTGTGTGTGTGTGTGTGTGTGTGTGTGAGAGACATGGGATGAGGTGAAACAGTGTTTATGTGCTACCGTACAGTTTTTGGCATACAAGCTCTGTTCATGTGAACTTGGCCCTTGCTTTGAAGATGCCAACTGCTGACAGAGGGCATACACATCCACAGCGGCACACTCCTTACACAACACACACTCATTCTCTTCCCAGCGTGAGCCTCGGGTCTGTCCTCTGGCTCCGGGACAAGTCAACCTCTGACCTTTAAAAGCACCGGGGCATTCCTGCAAGACGTCAGCAGGCGGGAGGAGGCGGCAGGGGATAACGTTAACCCAAGAGCAGCACTTAACATTGAGGAAGTGTAGGGTTTGCTGCACACGCGATACACTCAGAGGGGCTATTTTACAACCAGCATGGGGGTTGGGCAGGGCCTGCAGGCAGTCTGAATGCAGACCAGGTTTCTGGGGCTCTGTACACGATGAGAATGTAAAGATAAAAAAGCTGAAAGAACAGGAGGTGGCCTGTGGATGACATTTCATCAGCTAGTCCGACAGATAGACACCTCGCATCAGACAGGAAGGAGGAGGTGATTAAAGAGACTGTCCTATAACTGGAAGGTCATAAAATCCATCCAGGCTGCCCACTGCATCCTGATCCTTCTGCTGTAATGTAGACTCCGTGGTTCACTCAGGTGGTAGAAAAATTTTCTGGTGACGAGTTAATCTCGGACCTGCCACGCTTGTGGACAAATTAAACATCGACCTTTTTCGTACGAGTGAAAAGGGAATCAAGCGACTGTGCATAATGTGAGGACAGACCCACCTACTAATTTGCTTTTACAGCATATGTGCAGTTTTTGTTTAAAAAAACCACAGCAGACGGTGTAGCCGCTGTGCCACCACTCATCTCCATCTTGTTGCTTTTGGAGCCAGAAGTAACCATGTTTGGAGGAGATGATGAAGTGCTAAACTATCAGGGAACTTGATTAGTAAGGTGCTTCCGTGGATTGTTTGGGTGCACAGATGCCTCCGACAGATACTGGCTTGTTAGGGCTAAGCAGCAGGCCAATAAAATCCTGGAGTTCCACTCACCACGTTAGAAAACAGACTTCTTAAGCAGGATGTACCTCACAGAAGATCATATTGAAACACTCTGAAAGGCTCCAACATCACAGACACCGCTGAGAGGTCCAGTTAAATGACCTGAATTAGCAGAGGTGAAGACCAGCAGACACCCACCTGTCATTCAAAGCGGCCACGCTCCCAATAATGCAGAACTTTAAGCTTCAATGACATTTTATTATTGAAATACAGCTGTGACATAGGGGGAAAAATAAACCTGTAGCTTCCAGGCCATTTTCAAATCATGCTGTAAACATGTTTATTTCTGCTCGAAACATAACCTGGTACTCACTTTTAGAGGTAGCCTCAAGTGGCCACTAAAGGAACTGCAACTGGAGATGCTCACTCACTCTGAGTGGAGTGAGTTATTGATATCTACTGCTCCAAAGAGAACTTGGTATATATATATATATATATATATATGCATGCACTTTTTAATATACTGCAGTGGAGCTTGCCTATATATATTAATATGAGAAAATTTTGGAATATTTATCCCCTGCAGTGGATTTCGGTAGCAGATATCAGCTGTAGCCAGTCATATTATTTTGTGACCGCCTCACACCCACATGTGAAGTGTGTCTCTGCAGCTCTCTGTGCAGTCGCGGTGCCTCGGATACAGGAGGGCCTAAATTAGGCTTTTTGCGCATACCGAGTTATTATTTTGATCAGGTAGTTTGAAGAGAATCAGGTGTAAAAGTCAGCGTGTGGCGGCTGTTATTTCAGTTTGTCGGAACAGTTGTTCCATTTTCAGCGCTGCTCATTTCATTTTCAGATTGGAGCCACAGCTTATGAAAATTAAGCCCAGAACGAGCCCACTTACGTCTGTTCAGCTGATTTTTCTTTTTTAGTGCAATCATATAAATTTAACGACGAGTCAGCGAGGAATAAGACGAGTTTAACAGCATTAAAGCTGCTTAAGGGAAAACAAACAGGTAATGTGTATATTGGGGAGCGCCCACTTCCACCAACAGGTGATCACAAATTTTGGCTACTCACACGCGGTGAGCGCTAAACTTTATGAGATTTATGAGTCAAATTCCCGAATGAGCTTACACTCATCACAGATTTTGGTATCCTGGTAGCTGCTGTCCAAATCCTGCATGTTAATAGTAATAACATATTGCTTTAAAGCAGCTAAAAGGAGCTATTATTATCAGCAATGTGGCTTTTAAACAGTAACAACATGGTGGCTCGGCAACTCATTATTACCGGCGTGAGCGGTGACTTTCTGTCTGCGCATTAATATGTAAATTAAATGTTAATCGATTTTCAAAGGTGTGCATTTATCATGTATTTTACAGCGGTGCACAGTGTGACTCAGTCAATCAGAACCGAGCTATATGCAGCTTCCAACAAGGCAATTCAGGCGCTTGAAAAATGATTATAAAAACAAAAGGTGACACTTTACTTCAAGTGCACTGCGGATGCACTGCAAGCAGATAATAAGCCCCTTAAAGCGCATGCAAACTTTCACCACTAATAATCAAAACATCGGGAAATTACCTTCAATTCGACTTTGTGTCATTAACTGTACAGCGGCGCTGTGAAGGATTTCTCATTTTTCCTATTTTGTAAATCTTGTTGTTGATTAATTATTATGTGGTGGCTTAGAGTGGCTTATGAAAACCACTTCAATTAAAGATTCACCAAGAAAGCCGACTCAGTTCTTGGCTGGAAAGAGGGAGAATTAACTCTTACGTAGGCTGCAGCAGGTAAACAGGAAGTAGATCCAGCTGCCTGGTGACTACGTTTATAAAGCTAAGTGCCAGCGCAGCATCGGGGCGGCTGCACACGTGGCTTTATGTTGTGGAGTTTTTGGTTTTCTGGGCTTTTTATGAGCCTGAGCACGCCGAGGACTTAGTAGTTGTGCCGGGCCCCCGCAGAGCGCATAATGAATGGCAGACTGCGGCTGTGGGCCTGCCAGGCGAGAAGAAACCTCGCAGTGGAATTGTGGGATAACGGAGGAGAGTCTTGCTTTGTGGATCTCGGCGGGAACTCACCAAGATCAAACATGTCGACAGCGCCACCCGCCCACCGGGCATTCTGGGTAGACAGACCTGAGGAGGAGACGCCTGAAAGCCAGACATTGTGTATGTGTGTGTGTGTGTGTGTGTGTGTGTGTGCGCATGCAGCTTTTGGCAGTGTTTTTCAGGAGTGAATGACGGCAGTGCGGCGAATGCTGTCATGCCTTTTGTTTTGTGTTTTTGTGTTTTTGTGTTTTGCCTTTGGAGGACAGACTTTGAAATGGATTAATGCAAAATGACTTGATGTGACTTCCAGGTTTGCTTTGACATGACTTTCCTTCTTTTGATGTGGATTCAACACACACAAACACACACACACACACACTCTCCTCATCCACGTCCCCGCATCTGTCCTTGTGTTAGTGATACTGTACTGAGACTCTAGCCTGAAGGGTTGCCGATTATTTCCGTCCATTCTGCGGCCCTCTTTCCTCCTTCTATCTCTTCTTTTCTCATTTGTGGTTTTCTTTTTCATCTTTTCTGCTTCTTGTTCCATCGTTTGTTTTTCTCTGTTTATGTCTCACTTGCAGCTTTCCTTCTTTCATTCGTTCTTCTCTTAAGGTTGCAATTTATTGTTCTTATCTTTCTTCCTTTTCTTTTTTTCCCTTTCTTTCTTTCTTTCTTTCTTTCTTTCTTTCTTTCTTTCTTTCTTTCTTTCTTTCTTTCTTTCTTTCTTTCTTTCTTTCTTTCTTTCTTTCTTTCTTTCTTTCTTTCTTTCTTTCTTTCTTTCTTT
>VUQK01020459.1:14756-28393 GCA_015106715.1 Bujurquina vittata
CCCCAAGTGTGACATGAAACCACTGCTGGCTAATGAGGGCTGGCGCCTGTGTTTGGGTGAGGAGGAGCTGCAGAGCATGTTGTATATGTGTGTGTGTGTGTGTTTGTGTGTGCAGAGTGAGTACTTAAAACTACAAGAAGAGAGAGGGGGAAACAAAAACGAGTCTCCAGTCAGTGATTTGTGGAAATAAACTCTCTCTAGGTCTTCCTTCTGTGACAGTGACAGGCAAATAACAATGCTGAGATATTCCAAGTACTGAAAAGTTATGTTTATATGCTAATGTGGCACCAGCATTTCTCGTGCCGGCGGTCATCTGGGCGACTATCGCGTCAAGCTTTTATCTCCACAATAATCAGTTGCAGTTGTTGAAGTGAGCGAGCGGACGCACGGCTGTCTTCCATGTGTTTATGCCTCTGAGTAGTTATTTAGAAATGTTAAGCAGAAACTGCTTGCTGTGTTTCCTCCTTTTCTTTCCTTCTCAGTTTTTGCTCGTCCGCCCTTCATGTACTTTCCCGTGCTCTCTCTCTTTCACGCGGTCTTGTTTCTGTCCTTCCTCTTGTCCTCTTGACCTCCTTATCTCCATCTCCTCCTCGTGCTTTTTGGGGGTTTTACTGGAGAAAGCCGGTTGAGACGCTGTACCGCCACCCTCCGGAGCAAAGTGTTTAAGCGCGTCTCACCCAGCTTTCTATCCACTGCGGGGAAAACCAAAGCAACTGCAATCGTTTTTCTTATCTGACAAAAGCATCTTCATGAAACATGTGTAATTAATAGCGTATGAAATCCTTTTGGGATTTAATTTGGACACGAAGAGACAAAGTGAAGTGCGGCGTTTGTAATATTGTGTTTTTGGATGTGTGTGCAGATACCTGATGGAGGCTTTTTTTGTCCCTGTTTTCTGTCTCTACAGATGCACCACCCTATTCAGATGAAACCTGCAGACAGTGAGAAATCTAATGGTGAGTGGCACCGTGCACATGCACACTGTCAGACCCATCAGGATTGCGCATGCACGCACGCGCACACACACACACACACACACACACACGCGGCAATAGCCTTTTCGAATTTGCTTGGTAATGGCTATCTCTGCTTGATTGGCAGACAGCGCGAGGGACTCGGGAGAAAAAGATTGAAACATAGAGAGGAGGAGAGAGAGAGACGGGGGGGTGGGAGGGGGCAATGCTGATATATATATATAAATATATTTTTCTATGTGTGATGAATTATTAAGGTGGTTCGCAAGGAGGTCAGTGAAAGTTGAATCGTTTTGGCCTCGTTGTGAACCGGCCTCTCTCCCCCTGTGGCTGCTCACTCATACAAACATGCTGTATGCACGCTGCCGCCGCCGCACACGCTCTGCTTCATGCATCTAACACACACCTATAAGCACACAAGCACTGTCACACACCCCTGTCCTCGGAACACCCCGCTCCCAAACTACATGCCGCAGATCCAATTCTGAATCGATTTCCTATACTGAGCCTCGTCCTCCATTGCTTCTCATTCTAAGAGGAAGCTGTTGGACACTGTATAAACCAGTGGATGTATCATTAAAGGGCAGGACTGCCGTTATCTGTTAGTCGATTTAGGCCTCACGTTTGCGTAGCGAAGATGCAGACCTTTAACACTCAACTCTCAAACATGTCGCATTGTTAAAGGCTAGGAACTTTCCAGCTGGTCACTTTACCTCTTAGTATTACTCAAACATTGCTTCACTGCTGGATTCATGTTTAATTTGATTGCTTTGGTGGGCATGAGCTTTCAGTCATGGACACGGCTATAATAGACATAAAAAAAAGGAACCTGAAGCTGGAAAACGCTCACGCTTTAATCACTGTGAGATCCTGTGAGGGGAAAAATTAATAGTTTTTGGAAATATGAACAAGGTGTCTTCCAAAGCACACCACAGCTGCCTACTATGAGTCACAAGCTGGAAGTCACTTGTGGTGGATAATCAACAGGAAAGAGGCCTGACATGCAGCACATGTCCTGGAGAAATGTGTCCACCCTCAAGTGTAAGCTGAGAGGGAAAAAAATGTTTTATAAGTGAAAGAGAGATGTGGCAGATTAGTCCATTTTACCGAAATCTCATTGCACCAACTTAGAATGGTGTGCAGTAGTTTGTGTGGCCCCCACATGATTGTATGCATGGCTGACGATGTTGGGGCATGCTCCTAATGAGACGATGCATGGCGTCCTGGGGGTTCTCCTCCCAGATCTGAACCAGGGCATCACCGAGCTCCTGGAGAGTCTGAAGTGCAACCTGGTAGCATCAGATAACCTGAAACATCATGTCCCAGCTTTAGCTTGGTAGCTAGATATCAGTCCCTTCATCCTCCTGCCTGCATACTCTTACCACATGAGGATGGGCATTGTTGTGACAGTGGGTCCAAGGATGTCATCCTGCTACCTGATGGCAGTCAGGGTGCTGTTGCCCAGCCTGTAGAGGTCTGTGCGTTCCACCATGGATATGCCTCCCCAGACCATCACTGAACCACCACCAAACTGGTCATGCTGAATGATGTTAGAGGCAGGATAATGTTCTCCACAGCTTCTCCAGATCATTTAACATCTGATGTCCTCAGGGTGAGGCTGCTCTCATCTGTGAAAAGCACAGAGCACCAGTGGTGGACCTGCCAGTTCTGGAAATGCCAATCAGGCTACTCGGTGCCGGGCAGTGAGCACAGGACCCACCAGAGGACATCTGGCCCTCAGGCCACCCCCATGAAGTCTGTATCTGATTGTTTGCTCAGAGACGTTGACACCAGTGGCCTGCTGGAGGTTATTTTGTAGCTCTGTAGTGCTCATCCTGTTCCTGCTTGCACAAAGAAGCATATTGCATAACCCTTCTGATGGGTTAAGGACCTTCTAGGGCCCGTAGAGCTCTCCTAGAGTAACTGCCTGTCTCCTGGAATCTCCTCCATGCTCTTCAGACTGTGCTGGGAGACACAGCAATCCTCCAGGATGGCACATCAATACGTGCCATCCTGTAGGGCTACCTGTGCAACCTCTGTAGGGTCCAGGTATGACCTCATGCTACCAGCAGTGCAGTGACACTGACCCGAGCCAAATGCAAAACCAGAAAAGATGAGGAAGAACAAATGTCAGCACTCTCCACCCATTTAGGCTTTCTCACACAACTCACAACTGAACATGAGTAATAGGTTTTTACAGTCATTAATTGGCAAAAAAAAAAACTCTGAAAAGAAAAATATTTGCATGTGTGCAGTTTACACGAGCTAACAGCTGTTAGCTAATTAGCAACTGTCTTCCAGAGTGCAAACATGGCAGTCACAGATGAAGTCGATGGAGATGGATATGGAAACTGAGTATGGAAAAATATAAAAGACCCGCTCCTACAGGGCTATCTAAAATTCTGACAGGCCTAATTGAGCAAGGCAGGTGAAAAAGGATGTCGATTACTGACTTAGATTTTAAAATCATAGTTTCCCCTTTTTTGCCACCTGGGAAATGATGTCTTAATAGCAAATCTGACTTTTAAACCCTCTTAAGGTCCATATTGGATTCTTTCAGTACCAAACCCAAACTAAACTTGAATGTCAGGTGAAAAAAAAAAATCTTGCAAGGTTTAATAACTCTTTTTTTCCTTGACATTTTTAAAGTAAATACGCTGCTGTGACTTTTAGTTCTTTGCGCTATGAGGTAATAACTCAGGCTCTCCCTGCCTTCCAGGTAAATTCATACGTGACCTGTTAGTTTCGCACGTTTTGCTGCTCAGACTCCCGCTTGCAACAGAAATTAGTGCGATTAAATTTTTGCGGTTCAAAAAATCTGAAAACAAGAATGCATTTGAAAAAAAATCTAATCTTCCTAGGAACAGATTTGCAGTTACGCTGGATGATCAGAAGACCTCAATTTTGAGAGTTTTTGGTGTGAAATCGTTCGCATTAGAATAGTTTAGTGTGGCGGAGCTCAAGAAGTCTCAGCAGCACATGCAGTGTATGAAAGTTTGGCAAATGAAATTAAAATTATTTACACAGTTAAGTGAGAAAATGTAGTTTTTTTTTGCTATTTGGATGAACTGACCCCTACAGCTGAGTAATTGGGCAGAATTTTGGATTAGGTGAACAGGCCATTTAAACCCCGCGACGGTACATTTGATACCATTTTGGTGATGCGTGCATGAGCCGCGTGTATGTAAAGTGCAGCTGCTTTGCCATAACAACATCACAGAGGTTTCCTTCTAGGCTGACGCACAAAACGAAGGACTAGCCTGCCATGTATGTCACCGTCCACCGCAGGGGAGGAGAGCAAAATGACAGCATCTGGGAAGGCAGGGGGAGAAATGCTTATAAAAGCCATCATCCGCTCCACTGAAATATGGCCAAATATCACTTTATAAGAAATAACTGTCAGGGTAAGGATGGTGGAAGTTAATAATGAAGCCGCCGCTCACAGTGGGAATGGTGAAATATAGAGCAGACCATACGTTGCACGTCCATCCGTTTAACGGTAATGACCTTTAATAAACCCAATGTTAGATCCGCTGTAACTGTGACGTATGGCTGCGCAGAGCTTTATTAGTTTAGTCAGTGGAGGAGATGGACAAAGAGAAAGAGACAAAGAGAGATAACAGTACTGGTTAATCTTGTGTGTGTGTGTGTGTGTGTTAGTGTGTGTGTGTGTGTTTTTAACTTTTTCCCAAACCTTTGTGATTCGTTCCTCGGCATCTTTAAATATCTTGGAGCTCAGCATGAGGCCAGTTCTGCTCCGATTTTTCCCCGAATGCAAAGCTGACTCCTGATCATCCCAGAGCCGGCTTTATGAGTCTTATCACCCGCCCGCCTGCGCGCGCGCCTCGTCCGAAAAACAGAAACAGTCAATTGTAACGATATCTCCTCTCTTTCTTTCCTATCGACACAGAGTAAATTAATTACATTGCTGTTAGACTTGTGGTAATCTTTCTCTGGAGTGATGCGCACACACACACACACACACACACACACACTGTGTGTGTACAAAGGAGTTAAAGCTTTTTGAAGCAACACTTATCTTGGCAGCGTATCCCGATGGTTTGTTTTTTAAACACACAAACAATTCAAACAGCAAAATAAACAAGTGCGCTATTGATTTCCCAGAGTGCAACAGACCGCTTATCTCTTTCGCCTCGCGGTAAGAGCTGACAGTTTCCTCATTAAAAATGAATTGGATTAGCATTACATTGAATGCAGTGGGAACGCATAAACACGCGCGCATTGTCTCTGCGAACGATGCGGATTTCACCCTCAGCCCAATTCGAACTCGGCGTCACACGCTGGAAAACACGGGCGCGGGTTTCTCGCCGTTACCTGCAGCCAGGCGCTCGCGTTCCTCGAGATTGCACTGAGGAAGGAGGGATTGTGTCAGCAGAGGAGGAGGAGGAGGAGGAGAGGAATCCATGAGGGAGAAGGAAGGAGGAAGAGGAGGAGAGGTGGAGGGAGGACGAGGGTGAGAGAGGACAGGCTGAAGAGTCTCAGCAAGGAGTCGTGTTGAAGTGATAATGAGACATTGATCAGAGCCTCACAGATGGCATGATGAAATACATGAACTCTGCCTGTCTTCGTCTCTCTTCCACTGTCTTTTTTCTCTCTCTGACTGTTTCTTTTGATTGCTACATTTTTTTTGTCTCAATCCATTTTTCCACATTTCTCTCTCTTTTATTTTTATCTTTTTTTCTCTCTCTCTTTGTTCTTACCAATCTCTTTATTTTTCCGCATCCCTATTTCGCAGTGTACTCTCCTCGGTGTATGATTAAAAAAAAATGGTCTTGAATTCATTTAGAAAACAGAAACTGTACTTAACCCTAGGAAGTCTTGGTCACCTGTATTTCTCTTAAATGAATCAACAAGTTTTATGTCCTAATGAAGTCGAGTTAACCAGTGGTTTTTAGATGAAAGCTACTTTTTGAGGGTGGTCCAGTGATCAGCACTTTTGCCTCACAGCAGGGAGGGCTCCCCGTTTGAAACCCATTGCCATCTGGGGACCCTTCTGTGTGGAGTTTGCATGCTCTCCCTGTGCTTGCATGGGTTCTCTCCGGGTTCTCCAGGTGCTCCGGCCCAGCTGTCCGACAGAACAAACACATGGATGTTTGATTAGTCGGATATTCTAAATTGAGCATAGGCATGGATGTGAGTGTGCCCCTCCCACCCCTGACAGCTGGGATAGTCTCCAGCCCCTTTGTGACCCTATAAGCAGTTAAGAAAATAGATGGATGAAAACTGAAGTTAATTTCAATAATCCTTCAAAATAAATACCCAGGGAGGCGTTACCAAGATGGCTGCCGAGTGCCGACTCTTGCTTCTGGAAGTACTTTGATTAATCATGAAGTTCTGTGCTTTGGAAATAAACTCCTATGACGGCACAATCAATGAAAATTGGCATCAACCAACCAAATGAGGCCTACAGCTAATCCAATAGCTGTAGGCCTCATTTTGAAGCCCCACCCACCATCCACCATGTCATCCATACAGTGTATAAGGACGTTGAACCCCAGTGTCCCAGGTGAAAGTCCTCTGTTGAATTGATGGTTACTTTTTTTGTCTGAGGAAAAAAAAACAAAAAACCTTGCCTATGCCAGCTTTTAAAAAAAAGTATTTGATACTTTGAGAAATATAAATATTTGCTTTTGCAGCAAAAACTGAAAATACTGAAATGCCCGGATGGTAACTATAAACCTAGCTGCAGCTCATTAGCCAGAATTAAGGAAGAAACAACTCAAAGTATTCAGGATGCAAATAGCTTTAAGACTAACTGCTTTTTGTGTGCGTTTTTATATAACAACTGGATTAAGGCCATGCAGTTATGGAAATAAAAGCCAAAGTTCAACATATTACGCTTTCAAACTGTTTTTTCATTTCATGTGCTTTAGAAGCTGATTACAGTTATGTCGAAGAGTTTTTGAGGGCGCCAGAGGTCTTTTCTAAATAAAAGAGTGGAATGAGCATTAAGCAAATGTTTGAACTCATTTGAGTGGAAATGTCAGACTAAAGAAGGGCAAATACTTGAACAGCAATAACTCTGCACCGCACAGTGTTCAGGTTATAAAATCTCTTCATTCACCCCGTTTCTCTTTATTTCTTGTAGCAGTGGAAGACAGGAAGTTGTTCATCGGCATGGTGTCGAAGAAGTGCAACGAGAACGACATCCGGGTCATGTTCTCTGCGTTCGGACAGATCGAGGAGTGCCGGATCCTCCGAGGGCCCGACGGGCTCAGCAGAGGTACCCGTCGCTCTGACTCACTTCTATCCAGACTTGATGCTCCTCATGTGAATATTACTGCTTGCATGGCCTCCAGCAGCTGCAGTTCATTGCATTAACTCGTGTAATGACTCAAAATCCTCAGGGGGAGTATTTACCTCGCAATTTTGTGACAAGAGTTGACTGGTTGAAGATGGGTTCTGAGCCAAAGGCTGTCTCTCAGAGTACTTACAAGTAAACGATATAAAAAGGATGGCGTTTTTTTTTTTTTAATATAATATATTAAAACTGGCAAAAAACTGATTTGAAAAAGTTCCCAACCACTTTAATGTTTCACAATTTATTGTTATTTACTTGCTTAAAAGTGTTTTTGCTGCATAACAAGCAGCTCATTCACACCTTGTCAGCCATTTTTCACTTCACCGTCTACTTCTGGAAGCCTTTTCCGAGCTGTCAGTGTTGCAAGAAGAGGCTGTTTACTTTAAACAGTGGTGATTATTGTCTTCTAGCGTGAAATATAAAAACTTTTTGGGGTCATAAATATTTTCGGTGCAAATCAGCGGAACAGAAAAGTGATGAGGCTTTCATTTTGCCTAATGTGCCTATTAAATTAGATTTCCCCATTTACCTGAAATAGTATTTTAATGTTGTGATCAGGCTTACACACCTGACAGCACCAACAGTAAATGTTTGTGTGTGTAGATGGGGTTCTCTAATTGAAAGTCAGCCTTGAACCACTCATTGTCTCTGGGAAGTGGCACTGTCCTTTTTTGCATTCCAGAATCTGAGCGTGTCAGAAGACGGTTGTGAAATGGTTCACCGAAATAAAATCGATTAAGAGCTCTGTCCGGGTCGTAGAACTCGCGAGGACTCAAAAAGCCATTCACAATCACTTGGAGTTTGCGTGACAGATGCCAGCTTGTTTTCCGACACTCACCATTTTACTCTCCGAACTGTGGTACAACTTGAAAAAGTGCACACAAAGTGGAAATGGGGAGCGCTGGACTACAAAGTAAAAGTTTCCGCTGCAACCCACACATTCCAAAGGCACAGCTTTTATTTTGAAAGTGAGCCTTTCTTTATTTCTGGTTTTCACAGTTTCAGTACCGTTTAGCGAGTAGCTTGCTAGTGTTGATGACCAAGCTGGCATTTGCCGGGTAGTTACAGATGTGCCTGTTGTCAGCAGAGCACCTCGGACTACAAGAGGACCACCTAATTTCCCTGACAGGACCTCCTCCAAGGGATCAATAACGTTTAATCTAATCTAATCAAATGGAAACATATCAATGTACACATAGCTCTTTATAGAGATTAAATAGATGCAACTATATATACATATATCTATCTATACATATATATATATATATATATATATGTATATATATATATATATATATAGATATATATATGACTTTTATAGTAGAGCCTTTCATTCTGTGCAGACTGTATCAGATTCTGTTTTCAGCCAGCTGCTTCTTAAATATTTTCCTTCAAGGTCTTTGAAAGACTCAATTTAAGTAGTAAATGCAAATGAACTGGAGCTACATCGTGAGGCTGTTGTGGCCACTGTGAATACATGCTTCTCCTTTTTTGCTCAATATATTTCCACCCCCACCCCGAACCTTTTCTCTCTCATTTTTTTCTCCCCTTCTTGCTCTGTCAGCTCCATCCACAAACACCCCTCCCCCCCTCTCCCACTCCTCTTCCCACCTCCTAACCTCTGTCCATAGCCTCCACCTTCCCTGCTGTTCTGGTTTAGCCTGTCGGTAAGCCAGTCCTAACCTCTTTATTTCCATCTTAAAGAAGTAGGGGTTTTCAAACCTGCCCTCCAGGAACAAACTAAAAAAATTGCTGGTAGGTACCGTTAGTATTTTTACAGCCGTTTTCAGTCCATGTAGAAAGACCCAAGTAAACCTACTCAAGTCTAAAGCAGTGCTTTAAATCTGCATTTGTTTTGTAGGCCAGCAGGGGGCGACTCCTCTTGTTGCGGAAACATTGTGTAACCTCATTTATTGCTCAATAAATATTTTTCTTGTGAGTTTATGGTGTTGATTGTTAGCTTCCAGTTTTATTTAGTACAGTAGAATGTTTAGGTGAGACATCACAGTCCCATTTAGAGTAAAAAACAGATAATAAGGGATTATAGGGCTTGAGCTATGTTGTGATTGATGACCAGGAGCCAGTGTCCTAGGTTCGTCTGTCAGATCCACCCCCAGCTCGTCACTATTTTCACAAAACCCCCAAAATATTGGTCAGCTCAAGGCTTAGACAGTGCACCATGGCTACATCGATCTTTTATCTTAAGTGAATGATCTCGGCAGGCATTTGATGCCAGCTTCAGTTGCTGTTTCCACAGATCACTTGTTGAACCAAATGTCGGTCCTGCACCAAACCAATATTGAGGAAAGCCTGGCCTCAAATGCAGAATTTCAAGCAAATGATGGTTATTACTGAAAGCTCTCACAAAATCTTTGTATCATTCTTTTCCCCCCTGCTTTGTGAGGAAAGTAGGCACTGATTCGGCCATTCGTAGACTTGGCAGGAGGTGTTTCCAAAGTCATAGATAATGCAAAAAAATAACAGCACACAAGAAAAGGGTTTTCGTGACTCTGAATGTGGCAGCATGTCCGACTCGCTTGATCTGGAGAACGGCGTGAGCTGCCTCCACACCAGGCAAAAGCAAATTCCCGTCAAGTTTGCTTCATAATTGGGACACGTTAGGCACTCTTCTCAAAGTGCTCCAGGGCTGGTTTTAAAGAAAAGAGACGGACCTATTAAGCAGGCGACGAATTGACCAGATTAGTCAACTCCTGAGCGTGACAGGCACATTCTCTAAAACAAACTAGGGTCCAAGTTTCATGGCGTATGACGAGATCTGATGAGTCCGTCGATCTATTTTTAACTATGTTACCTCTCTAAATACTCATCATTAACCCTTTCTTCCCAAAATCACACACCTGCCTACCCTCACGCCTCATTTCAACCATCCCTCCCAACACTCCCTTCCTCCCCCCGTCCCTGCCCCTTTGTGGTTTCTGTGTGCTGAGGAGATGGAGGGGCTTTCGCAAATCTCTGTCCTTCTGTTCCTCCTCCTCTTCCTCCTCCTGTCACGGGAGCTGTCGCTGTCATTGTCAAACAGGTTCAGTGTGCTTATGTTGGTGACATATATTTTTCTGTGGCTGTTGAATGTTACGGGTGTTTTATTGTTGACTTGAGTCTTATCTTGCTCCTTTTCTTCTCAAGGTTGTCTCTATCTAGAACCGGTCTTTGCCTCAAACCAAACTACTCAAACTCCCATGTTCCTCTGCTTCCGCGAACAGCACCGCCCTCCCCGCCTCTGTATTCACCCTGGCTGTCCTAGAATCCTCTCTTGCATCAATTTGTCCTCTTTTTCTCAGACATCCCACACTGGCCTCCTTCCCTCCCTTCCCCGTTTCCTCCTTCTATCCCTTTTCAGCTCCTCTCTTTTGTCCTCATGAATATTTTAGATGCAGTAGCCAGATCCTCGTTTCTGTGGAACTAATATAAACCACTTAGTCAAAAAAGGAAATACTGGTAGTCCCAGCTTGGTCTTGGCTAGTAAACAAACACCCCTAACCAGGTTGAAAATAAATAGGTCTTTACGGATTTCTGTGTGTCTGCAACTCCCAGGGGCCCTCAGTCCCACGTAGCTTCGCTGCCGAGCTCCTATTAAATCTCGATATCAATCAGAAGAGCGCTCCGCCATCCCGCTATTAATAAAATATGGATCACACCACCAGTGGATGGCTGGGCCTGGGGAGCTATCCTACTTTCATTAAAGGACTGTTTGGTTCTCCACTGACGACAGAATGCGGCCCGTGAGGTATTTTTAGCGCTCGAGCCACGTCCCATCTCTGTGCTGTGAAAAATAAGACATGCACCAACCAGCCAGAAAGTGTGGCTTCGACTCAAAGTGTTTCTTTTTTCATTAACAGCTTCAGCATTAATGAATCAATGTGCAGGCACCGTGGAAGCTTCAGCTTCAAGCTGCAGAAGCGGGCTAAAGATAGAAACGTGTTTGCGGATCAAAAGTCTTCTGCCTGACAGTTGGAGGCAAACTGATGAGTGTCCTTTAGGTGACAGCTGATGATGTTGTAGCTGACCAGTTTTATAAATAGAGTCAGGACCTATCAGGACCAGTCTGGGGGGCTAACCCAAATGGATGCCCCCTGCAGAACTGATCTAGTTCTGGGGCATTACTTCTCTGCAGAGGATGAGGCAGCCTCCCGGAAAATAAGCACTTGAATGGCAGATTGTGGCCCATCTAAAATAGACAGTCCCCTGAATAAATCGAAAAATGACCCCTTTTTGTATGTCCTATCTTCAGTGCTACCACTTAGCACAGCAGGCCGGCTCTGTAAAGGACACATCAAATGTTTACTAGGTCAGTCCTGCAGAATCTGATAACCTTCAGTCTCTTTTTATCACCTCCATGCCTCTCTAAGGTTAAGTAACCAAGGTAGGTTTACATAAAAGGTGCTTGAACTCTATCTTCCAGCTGGCAGTGACATAAAAACGGTTAAAAGGAGGTCAATAGGCTTCACATAAACTCGAAGGCAGGTCTGCGTAACCAGTAGGAACAAATCATTTTTGAAAATTGAATACAGAAGATGTTGCTTCGAGTACCTGAATGATTAAAAACTGTTTGGGTTTTTTTAACTGCAGCTCTCTCAGTTCTAAAGGTGTTTCTTACCAAACACCAAGGATCATCCTTACTGGCTGCCAACACAAACTTGTCGTTCTACATGCAGAAAATGGTGCCGTCTATAAAAACTAAACCCTCAATACTGCGGCCTCGGGTGATACAGTCGGAACCTGGAAGAAACGTTATTTCAGTTGTCATCGAATCCTTACCGCTAAAATCAATCAAGGTAATTTGCAATGAAATGCAAAAGCTTAAAAAAAGAACCGCAGAAGAACACTGAGAAAACCATAAATGCGCATTGGGAGTTTGATGCCAGCAAAACATTTTTGAAAAGGTCGAGGCAGGGGCACGTCGACCGCTGCGCTTGCGTGACCTCTTTCAACAGCACCGGTTGCTCTAGTTTTGAAATGATTTCCTGTTATTGGTTGATACATGATTTCAGCTACCCGGCAATTCTTGTGTCACAGCGTGCCAAATGTTCTCAGTGGGTTTGGACTGTTTTTTTTTTTGACTCGAGGTGCATGCTGATATGAGAGGGATGGCATGTGGATTGCATTTTCTTGCTTTAATCCCTCTAAGACGTCATCCCGATGGAAGCATATTTTGCTCCAAAACCTGTGCACATTGCTCAGCATCAGTGGTGTCAACGCAAATATGCGACTCGCCTCAGCCACGTGCGCTAACGCGTCACGGATGCTTGCGGACACTGACGGGTCGGATCAAAGTAAAGTTTTCTCCTTTTCCCCCAGTTTGCCTTAAATGAGCTGAGGCCAGGAGACCCATATCTGCTTTTAAATTTTGCACGGTAGAGTTTTAACTTTGTTTGTGGAAACTGCAGGGAGCTGTGGTTTCAGAAGTGTTGCTGAACTCGTGCAGTAATTTCCACCACAGAGGCTGTTTTTTAATGCCACCCGAGGAGCAGGATTCCGGAATCTTTTAATGTTAAATGTTAAAACTGTTTCCCCACATAGTCTTTGGGTCCCCATCTGGCTGTTTTATAACTAATCAGATTACTACTTAACCTGGCTAGTTATTCCACTGTGTCTCTTTAGCGTAACAAAACTTCTTCAGTCTTTTGTTGCCCTCCTTGAAACTTTTTGAAACACTTTGCTGGCATTAAAATGAGCGTATTTTTTTAAAAAAATTACATAAATATTATGTTCATCTTAACATGGGCTTTAACTTGCTAGCTTGGCATGCCCCCATGTCTCAGTTGTGGGTAGAGCTAAAACGGGTCGTCCGCTAATTAGAGGGTCTGCGGTTTGATCCCCAACTGCAACCAAACACTTTGAGTAAAAGTATAAAAGGCCATGGGACAGTCTGAGGTCACAGAACGATCATAATCAGTGTAAAAAGAAACAAAGGGTGACTTTCAGAAAGAGATGGAAGTCTTATCTCTCTTTTAAAATCAGTCGTGTCAGCTCAACCTTCTCCCTAAGAGGTTGTTGCAGCACTCGAATAATAGCGCACCACTTCTGCTTTTGTGAGGAAGAATTTAACAAAAGTTTTTGGGGTTTTTTTTTTTTGGATTTTCAGGTACTCGCCGAGGAAACCAATCTGTCTTCTATCCGGCAAAGAGGCGTTAGATTTTAAACAGCGATAACGTCAGAAATATGCTATTCCCACAGAAAGCGCGGTCTGAACCTGAAGATAAATTTGTAACTGTGCACGTGCATGTTCTCTCTGTTTGAAATCGGTGTAGCGGCGGATGTAAGCACAAGAAAAACTGACCATTCGTCACTCTCACCCTCGTTCTCTCACAGCTACAGCCGGC
>VUQK01020463.1:3951-14191 GCA_015106715.1 Bujurquina vittata
AAAAAAAGTAACCCCCCCCCCCCCCCGATTTTTCAGAAAAGACAAAAAAATAAAATAAAATAAAATAAAAATGAACCAACCCTTGAGAATATGATTTTAGGCAAAAATAAAACTTTTGTTATAAAGTGACTTGGGTCATTATTTTAAGAGTGTGACATATGTAAGACGACAGCACCCTCTTGTGGAACACGTATGTTATTGCACCCATCCATGCAGTAAACATGCAGCAACTGAACTTTCTGCATGGAGATTATAGGATATTGGACCTGCATTAGATGCTTTGTTGCAGGTAAAGATGCTTTAAAAATTAGAAAGACCAAGTAAAGTTTAAATTACTCAGTGCTATGAGTAAGTGATGACATTTGATAACAGCAGTTTTGGTTAGACTAAGTAGAGTAGAAAAGTTTATATGGGTTGGGTTAGCAGAGAATGCAGCTGAGATTTGGGTTTCTATTTAGGCTTGATCTGAGGCATGTGCAGTAAAAAGGGAAATGTGGCTTTAAGTATTTTTGCTATAGCATAGACAGTAGGTATAGTTTTCTTCCCTGCCAGCCTGAACCTGATTTATTTTATTAACTCACTAATAGACATATTATGTGTCACATCTTGTTCTTTGTGACATTCATTAGGAAATGATAGTGCTTGCAGTGCATTTATAAAAATCCTGACACTTATTGTATTGTGAAGCTTACGGCTTTTGCCCCCTCTCAAGAAACATTTTAAACAATTAGAAGTTATTTCTTCAAGGGTGGCAGAGCCACATCCCCATACTGAACAATTTTATAGATCTCGAAGTGGTGTGAATCTTGCGCCACGATCCTCAGTCATCAAATTAGCTGCAGACCTGAGCGAGATCGTGTGCTGACAGGTTTGCCAGTGCACCCTGCCACCACAACAGGGAATATCAGTTAGAAAAATGGCTTCTCTTTCTTAGCACTTGTATGTTTGAGTGACAAGTGGAATCGAAGTACTGTTGACTGCATGATTACAATCAACATAAAGATGGTTACTAATGGTTACGAAACTTGTTGCAGCTTGAGAAACTGTGAAGACACCTCCTTAAATATTTTGAGAAAACCTTTGTGACTTAAAAAGATTTCTCAGAAACTGATGCTTTCCATTGTGACTCAGATTAAATACTTGTACTGATGTGATACCTGAACTTAACTGAGAGACCCCCCCCCCTTCATATTTTTCATAACTGGTTAATCCCGAACCTAAATATTAAAAGCAAGTGCCATTTTCCTTCTCCACTTTAACTTTACTCCAGGAACATTTTGGACTGCGTTCTGCAGTAAAGGAATAACCGCATACTCGTCACACTCATAGCCTGCTGCTGGAGACAGTATTTCATTCATATGTGCAATATCCAGGCGCTGTTTTAGGAGCTGGTAAAAGCACCTTCATGCCTCACTGATTGATGTCTGACATGATGTGCAATGATTGTAGCTGGAAGCAAGGCAGCGCTTGATGTTCTAAAACGAATTCAAAGGGCCCTGATGCACCAGCGCTTCAACAGTAATGCTGGTGTCTTGTTTCAGTGATGAGTGTTTCAGTGGCCTTCACGACACCTATATTTAAAAGCCAGAAGTTGAGCTGGCTGGGAAGTTTTATAGAGGCCTAGCATATTTTTGTTGTGCAATTTGGATGGAATGAGCAAACTAATAAATCAGAGGTTGACATCTTTTATTACTGAGGACTTGGTGGAAGGTTATATAAGTGCATGTTTAGGTCTCCACTCAGACGTAATTGTTTTTAACAGCCTCAGTAGCTGGCTCTGTTAGGCTGGTTTTTAGTCCTCCTTCTAGAAGCAACTCTCCTCTAGACAGCCATCTTGAGGCTTCTTGATTCACTTATTAAGGCAGTTATTTTGAAGCATTATTTAATTTAACTTTAATGTCACTGGGATATTTAAAAAAAAAAAGCTTTACTAACTTGGCTGCAAATAAGGTTTGAACTACTTTTGATAGATTATAACTGCTGCAGACTGGGAACACTGTCATACTGACATTTTCCTTTCTTCTAAGACATCAGCATAGAGGACAAAAAGTTTACCTACTCCCTAATCTTTCCCACCCACTAACAGATGCCATGATGAAGAGCTAATCAGTGTTATCCTCTTCAGCTGTCCCTTCAGTGGTCATAATATTATGCCTGATCGTTGTATGTCTCTAACTTTGACCTGTAGTTTCCATTCACTTTCCAGCATAACACAGATTCAGTGCAATTTAACACTTCCCCAAACACTATTTCATGCTATTGTGTCACATTGTTCCTTCCCATACTCTACCGGAGCAACATTGAGGACATGGGAGACAAAACTCTCATCTCAGCGACCTGTAATGACTAAAGCTGTGATGGATTTTTTAATCAGCAGTGTAGTTTTTGGTGTTTTGCTCTCCAAAAACACTTTGTAAGGCAACTGCAAGCTGCTCACTGAAGAAGTTTTAGTATTAGAGCTGAATAGCATGTGACTCTGTGTCCAAACACTTGTTTCATGTATTATGTCGTTCCTGAGAGTCAGCTTAGTGTTGGAGCCTTTGATGCAGATATTGCCCTTGTTTATATTATCTTAAATATAGCAGTTAGTTTGAATTTGCTCCTCTCTGCCTATAACCAGCTGTCAGATATGCTTTTCAGGGTCTCAGTCAGTGTAGTGGGCCAGCTGGCTTTGGTGTTGATGTACACATTTATTTCAGCTGTGGCTGCTGTATGTTTGGAATTAGGAGGTGGTGCAGGAAGACTGCTTTGACATTTATCATTAGTTCAGTGGAGAAAGTAAAGCTTAGAAGAAGAAACTCCTGTACGTCATTTATCACAGTCACACTTCTATTACTGAGATGACTTTAGTTTTATTTCATACCAGAAGTTGGAGTCAAAATATTTTAGAATTTGTTGAATGCAATATTTTTTTAAAAAACAGATGTGATCAATGGAGTAAAATGAGACATGTCATGATGTCTGTGGTGAAAGAAGAGAGGTAGGTAGGAGGACAAAGTAGCAAATGCAGTAAAACTGGAGTACAATGAAACTAACCAAATTAGGTGTGAGAGCAGATTGATACTGACACATTAGTTCCCATGTTTTCAGACTATTCCTACTAGAGTCCATTCACCTTGTTTTTTGAGTTTACATCTGGGATTGATATTAAATAATACATCTCATAATCATGTAACAGCAGTGTAATAGTCTGCACTGTTTTCCATACAGAAAGGAGTTTGCATGCTTGCCTCCTTCCACACTCCAGCTACATACATGTTAAATTAACGGGTGAGTCTTAATTGGCTGTAGGTGTAAACATGTAAGCATGATTGGCCCCATGGCTAAGCCTTGAACCTTGAATTTGATAAAGGGTTAAGAAAATTGATAGAAATTTAGTGGTCAGTATGTCAGTGGACAAAAGGTATTGGTTTATATTTCTTCATCTTTCTGGGCTACTGAATTTGGGCTTCCATACAGGAAGTTTAACTTTTGCTCAAGTGGTAACTGCAGTGAGCACCTCCAGCTGTTTACACGTTATCCTAACAGTCGCCAAAGTTGGGACAGATAATGTCAAGACGAAGCCTCCCTAATCTTCGAGATGGATTTTAGATGTTTGAAACCATTTCTCTGCTACAGAGCTGACAAACAAAGTGATGCCATCCCTCCGCAGCTCCCTCGCTTCTTCACCCCTTCCTGAGTTAGTCTCCAAAAAATTGAGTGCTGCGGGCACAGCTACAAGCCAAAAAAATAAAACAAAATTCCAATCAGCCCTTACACCCACTATTTTGAAGTTGATCATATCAAGTTGCCATGGTGACTGTGCTGATGCACTGCTCAGCCCCCTCATTGCCGCTTGAGCTATATTTGTATTTGATCTGTTATTTAATGTTACCAGCAGCCCATTCGTGTCCATTGACTGAGTCGTTCATTCATATTCTGAAATTTTTCTGGTTTGTTTTGATGATTGCATGAAGATAAAATTTTAAGGTAAAATATCCTACCTGACTTAAAGTGAAATCTAGAAATTTGCCATTTGTGACGTTTGCTCAGTAGCACCTCAAAATAGTTTTAACCAGAGGTGGATTGCTTGTCATGAACCCGATGGTGCATTACAGCATGTTGCTGTGTATGTTTCCATAGTGCAGATAGTCTGATGTCCATTTTGACAGCTTCAGGATGCATGTGTCAACAGTGGAAGATCAGCACCTATGTTTAGCTCAAGAATATGTGGTTGGGTCATATTGCTGAAGTGTGTAAACCTTAAAATCTAGATGTATAAAAGTGGAAGCAGTTCTGTAAAAACCTCAACTTGAAAAATATTCAGCACTCTGAATGTCTCGGCATGTCGTGTGTGCACAGATTGTGTTCCCCAGGTCCCAGGTGCTGTAGGCTCAAGTCACCCGAATGAGAAGCTTCACCTCCTCTTCTTACTCCACACTCCTGTCTTGTGATCTCATGTAAAACGGGGCGAGACGCCGGGTCATGCTCATCGGTTAACCTTCTAAATACATTAAGAGCCTCATGAATCTATATGCAGGCTGTGCATTAATATTCCTGAAGGGCTAAAGAGCAAAAATGTGGTCTGACTTCAGCAGAAACTTTACTCAGATTTACATTTTGAACACATGCCTTTCTGTTCAAAGGTATGTGAAGTGAAAGGGCATGCAGAACATGATATTTTCATCTATTGAATGCCTTGAATGAATGTATGGTGTTGGGGTAACATGAGGCTGCTTGGCTGCAGCAGGTGTATATCAGTACAGTGTCATATTAGTCGGTGGGAAGGCAGGTTATTGAGAGAAATTCTTAAGGGTGTTTTAATTTGGCATTAGAGGTCCTTATAAGACATTTACAAATATAGCACATTTTATGTGTGGTATTAATGCTAACACACACACAAATATTCCAAAATTATATGGAAGTAGTGTAGCAGCTCTTACTTATAGACTTAAAACAGAATTTTTGCTGTTGGTGTCTTACTGTTTGCTCTACTGAATGTACTTTTTCTTTACGACTGTAACTCTTAAATTTTAAACCCTTTTATACCTTTCAGAATCATAAAAACGAACATTGAATGTTGCTTTTTATCTCCTAAAGAGTAGAAAGCAAATATGAAGATTTCTAAAACCTCAAACCGAAATCCACAGTCTAAAAGTCTAATTAAGATGCATTAAACTGTTTTTTAATACATAATACATGCATTTTGGTCCCGTTACAATACATTGCTGTCTGTCCAGCTTAGAATTAATTTCAATATATCACTTATGACTCATGAATTAGGCATTATGTGATGTTACAGGATTAGATGTCTTATAATGACTCATAGGAGACCTTGAGTGGCAAGGGGATCTGCAGATCTATGACGAGGCAAAACAGGAGCCTATGATGAGGGGAGACTGCACTGACAGCAACAGTAGAAGAGTCCAGTATTATCTTAAACCAAAGAAGAGAGAAATAAACTTAATGGGTTTTTTTTTTTGTTTTTTTGAAAAGAAAAACACTACTGTAAGCTATGAATACCACAGTCCAGCTGTCTGAGTAATAAGTTGAATTTTGCATGAGTTTACATCCTTATTAATTATTTGAAAATCTTAGATATCACAAAAAAGAAGGAATAATGGTATCTGAGTTACAATGGATGAAATGGAGATTAAATAAAGTTGACCAAACTGTTTCCAAACCCATATAATTGGATTCGTGAATAATTACAAAAGGAGCTGCTTCTGCTCATGACCTTGGAGATGCAATGGCAGATGTCCTGCCAGGTCAAAATATTATTCCTCAGTGTCCCTGTTTCCATAGGAACACATTTGTTTAAATGTAAAGGAATAACACTCTGATGAATGCTGATATAGATAATGAGCATTAAACTGCAGTCGGGTCTGTGCATGAGCAAAGTTTTTATATTGTTTTAGATGGAATGAGTAAGAACTTCTTAGCAAACTTGGACAATTTGTGGTACATTCAGTGCTTCACTTTCCTAAATGCGCACGCGCACACACACGCGCACACACACACACACAACTGTTCACTGCCACCAATTAAATATATTTCCAAAGAGAAGGCGGGCTGCTTATTGTAGGTGGCATCTCCCACACACTGGCCTTATCACACAGGCAGGAATGAGCCACAAAGGACCACTGTTCTCAGCCTCCCACATGAAAGCAACTAGTTTGAGTCACTACCAATATATATTGATGACAATTTACTTTCACAGAGGCCCTCATTATAAACTAATACACCTCCATTGGCCTTTTTTTTTGCCTCTTATTTTCTATTTGCTTGTCTTTTCATCAAAATTTTTATAGTCACACAATTTAATTTATTTTCATCTTAGTTAAAACAAAAAAAGAGAGAAAAAATAGTTTAATTGAGGTAGTTAATTCCCACAAAGAGAATTCAGTGACTCAGATAATTAACCTATTCTCATGGTGCTCCTCGAGGAACAGCTCCTGGCCTTCATTACAGCAGCCTTTAGCTTCTGCTTGTTTTGGGGTCATTCTGTATACAACCTCCAGGTTTCTCATAAGCTATCATTTTCTTCATTTAGGTCTTTATCCAAGCTTCACTTCTGGCTTTTAACATGGAAACTTTCTTGAACCAACATATATGAACATACCCAAACTAACCACAAAAAGCCACAATTGCAGCAACAGGAATTCTTTAGTTGCTTCCCACTATCTGCCACTTGCATTTGATAGGTTTTCTTATTCAGCTACATTTTCATTTTTATTCAGTAATTAAAGTCATTCACCAGTTACAGGATTCCAAATAATGGTCTCATGAGCATGTTTTTTTTAAGCCAACCATGTTAATTTGGGGTGTATGTGTGTGGTGCATTATGTAGTTGTAGCTGACAACATAAGACTTGATGGAAGGAAAAAGGTTCTTAGGTCTGTTGTTGAGAAGAGATGTCACACAGGGTATTCATTTGTAGCAGCAGTTAAAACAAAAGCAAACATTTTACAGCTAACGTAGTATGTAGCTGAAAATTAAATGGAGTATGACAAAACATTTTCCTTCAGGCGAAACCTAATCTGGAATCAAAATAAATACAGAAAGTGAAATGTTAATGTAACAAAGTAAAATAGTTAAAATTAAAGAGAATATGAAATGTTTACTCAATGCAGTAAACAGCCTAGCAAATATCAGATGGCTTTAAAGAGGCTTCATGTAACAGAGTGTAAAGTGTGGCAACAGTGCAGGTTTGAAATAAACCAAATACAGTGCATGCTTTAAAAAAAATGCAAGTAATGTGTTGAACCACAAAAGATTTTACATCCATCTTGTGCAGTTCAGTGTAGTTGTCCCAGACTTTGACACCAGAGGGAGGCAGTGGTGTGAGGGGTCATGTTCATACATAATCCATGACCCACAGGTGGTTTTTGGTTTTTGCACCTCGGCACAGATCGCCAATGCGGAGAAAAAGAATGATGTAATTCATCAACCACAGTTTTCTCCTTCCAGAAACTTTCACTTTAGTCATATGTTACTGTGCTGGTGTTTCAAAGAAATAACAGTGCTGCCGTGTCTCTTTATTATGCATTATAGTTTTGGCACACCTTGATATTAATATCCCTTAATGAATTTAAGGCCGATAGCCTTCTGCCATCATTACATAGTATGAATATATTTCATTTATATTTCAACTGAGTCTATAAAGATTTACTTTTCACAATCACCTCATGCTCTTCAAAAGTACTGTGATGGGATATGAAGTCAAGTTGGCAGCATTTAAGCTGAATTTATGCTCTTGGCTTCTCAGCACATTTCATTGCAGCAGGAGCTGTTGAAAATGAAGAAAATTGTGACTTAACACTCCCACACTTTGCCCCTCTCGCATACCCCCAAACTTTTATCCTGTCACCTCAGCCAGTTTGAAAAGCTGGGAGTGACCCGTGTAATGGTGTCCAGAGTTACTAGAAGCCAAACATTCTTGGCCTCTGGCCTCCAGCAGTCTTGGGGTGTCTTTTCAGGGATTGCAAACTCAGTGACCTATCAGTAACGGTAAGGTAAAGTAATAAAAGTAGACAAATGTTTATAATAAAATAAGTTGGTGGCCATAAAAGATGATGGGTATTTATTCAAATGGTATGTTATTAGTTATTTTAATTCTCCCTCTAAATTAGCCTGAGCTTTGATTATTTTGAAGCTCTGTCGGATGTATGATTGTTTACTTTTTGCCAAGGACCCCCCACCCCCAAAATCATGATGGGGCATAATCCCAGGCTCCTTTCCAGCACACAGTTGAAAACTGTGGGAACTTGATGTCTTTTTTTTGTCTTAATGTCTTGTTTTTTTTGTTTTTTTGTTTTTTTTTTTTAAAGAAGACTAATCTTTGGGTTTCTCACTGGGTTTTCCTGGTTGAGGAAAAGCAAACAAATATTTGAGAACTCTTGAAGTTTCTGGATTATGTGATGGCTTTATGAAATGGATTTATAAAGAAAGGAGTGCAAGCAATGCAACAAGGGGGGAAAAAAAGGACACCTGCACAGCTTGCAGTTTAACAACTTAGTTTGGGAGTGATCATGTTGTAGCAGACTGGAACAGTGTGTCTTTCACATAGCTTGTTGGCCTAAGATTAGTCTGAAAGCTCAAGTAACCTTTACAAGGCCTGAACCATATCAGAAAAAAAGAAGCAGCCGTTCACTAGTGCCTCATTGGTTATGACACATTGTGTGCAAACTAATTGCAATCTTAGTTTCTTAATTTTCTCTAAAAAGATAATTAAATGATCACATTCATTCTTTCCGATAAGTGAATAAATAGAACGTCTATCTTTTCAGAATAGTCAATGGCCTTCAGACCATTTTAGTTCGTGCATATTTGAAATATGACACTCTGTATGTATTGTCTGAAGATTGTTGTGCTCGTGTCCTGGCACACCAAGCTAAAACTGAAATCCCTTGTGCTAAGGATTGACTGATCTTTTAACAAGCAGCCGTGTGGTGGTACCATTTTGAGTTGAAGGCAAAGCCTTGTTGGTTGTTGAGCCATTTCCACCATTTGAACGGTCTTCCTTGTCAGCCATTCTTCTGTTTGCTTAAAAGCAGCTATTTCTATTCCTTGATACATGTTCCAGCCTATCAGTTTCCTCTGATCATCATTTCCACGATCATCCTCTGGACAGGAGCTCTTGATTGTTAACATGCTGCAATCATCTGATGTTCACGATTAACTTGAACAATTTCTAGTGCCAGACCTCAAACCTTCTTGCAATGAGCTGGGGTTGTAGAGTGTAGGAAGCATCATGGATTGGCAGTACAGAAGCTTTCCAGCACCTAGAATCTAGGACTTGTATGTGGCTGCAGCTCTAGATCTGTTACCACTGATTAGGGATGCAACGGTACAAAATTCCACGGTTTGTGGATTTCAGTTTGGTTCATTTGCATATATGAAATAATTATTTCTGGATCAATTGATATGTGATTAAAAACAAATTATTTACATAAAACCACATTAGACTAGAAAACAAATGAAAACTGAGTTAAAAAACAGATCAATTGACTACATCATGGTCTACTGCAAATCACCAGAGATGTTATTGTTTCCTTACTACTAAAACTCAATGCTACACAACAGTCCTTATAAAATAAAGCTGACAAAATATTCCTCTTGTAATGAGATTGAGAAGAACAAAATTAATCAGTATCTACATATTACCTGACAGGTATGTCCATGTATCACATCATCACCTCATGCTTATTTATTCCCAACATTGTAGCAATTATTGATTTTCAGCAGATCAGACCTGCGACCCTCCGGCTGACAGGAGCCGGCTAATCAGCAACAGCTGGTTATAAGCTAAGATGCCTTTTAATGTTAGGATCTAATGCCTAAAAATTATGACTGTAATCAAAACAGTTTGATTACCTTCTCACATCAAATGAGAGTTTATTCGTCCACAACATTAGATCCACCTCGATGGAAGTTTCAGCGACACGGGCTAACATCAACCATAGGGCTGCAGCTATCGATTATTTTAGGAATCGAGTATTCTATCGATTATCCGCCGATTAATCAAGTAACCGGATAAGAAATACTTTTTTCGTATTAACAGTTCATTTGCATATTTTAACTTCTGTACTGCAGTTTTTTGCTGTGTGAAACAAACAGGGTGGATGGAGCAGCTACACAGTTCTCTTTTCTTCACTTACTGAAGGACCTCCACTGTTTCCCAGTAAAGGTTTAATGGCGGTTACGGGAAAGCTTATTTTGGATGCAAGAAAAACATTTACTTTCACTCCACGAGCACACC